>CAUYRH010131348.1:0-25535 GCA_963574655.1 Perodicticus potto | reverse complement strand
TACTTGAAATCTCTCCCACTACCAGGAGCTTTGGTGTTTTCTGTATTCTTTTCTGTAAATCAATTCTGTCTTATCACGGATGGGTGGGGGGGGGAATAATGTAATGAAGAATAATAAAATACATGTATTTAAAAAAAAAAAAGTTTACCTCTTAGTCACATGACATGATGCACATTTTTGATCAAGTGGCTTTTCCCCAAGTACTAATTCCTAGGCCAGGTTTCTTTAATCCTGGAGCAACTTCAACAAATGGCTTCTAGGACACCAAGTTTTCAGCATCAAACTACTGAAGGGGGATGGTGAAGGAAGATCATGTCTAGAAATACCATAAACCATTGGCTGGAATTTATTCATATGTCCAGGAAGGGAAACTGGAAAGTGTAGGTCCAGCTATGTATCAAAAAAATTAAAAATAGGATCAGCAATTAACTGGCTATCCCAGCTACAGATCTTCACTCCACCCTCCCAGTCATCCCTTGGTAATGCCATTGGGATGCCAGGCATAAATATTAGAGCCAAGCTTCTATCTTCTAAGTATCCACTTTAGAAGTATCAGTGATGGACATGAGATTCCCAAAAAGCACAGAATCCCTGGTGGGGGCACTCCCTCTGAGGGTTTTCTGTTGATCTTGCTCTACTACACTTTCTGATTCTTTAAGGATCAGTAGCCACAAGGGATGGCATTGAGAAGATGGGACTCCTTGTGCACAGGAGTTATTCTGCAAACTTTCATCAGTGAGTCTTCTCATTTTCTTTTTCTCCTGAAGCTGGTATTGATTTTCTTTATGCTTGAGTGAGCTTTTTAATTCTACCAAGGTGGAAGTTCATATTTGCAACTGGTATTTTTTTTTTCATATCAAAAGAAAACGAAAGCTAAAAAAGTCTGATTAATTTTCAAGAGCTAGAAAAGGTTAGTTCTTTCCCACCCCCATAAAACACAAAAATGGATGTGCTAATTTAGCTGAAATGTTATGAAATATGTATTATTGGGTTGAAACCAAGTATGGAAATTCCATGAACATTTCCCACTGTGATATCTCTTCAAAGACACCTGTTCACTTCCTACCAAACAGATCTCTATTCTAATAATAAAAATGTAAATACAACCAATATCAGTAAAAAAAATTTACCTACCAATTTGGGGATGCCTTAGCTCTTCAAGCAAACTTGATCTTTTACAACATTACAGATGACTCCAGTCATGGATCAATATATTACCTATTTATACATGAAAATTGGCAAAGCTTCCAGGGTTCTATTATTTCTATCTTCAACTACAAAATTCAATTTACAGTTACAATTTTATTGAAATTCTAAACTTTCTCCCATGAACACATTTTAGCAACCAGCTAGCCTTATGAATACTACTGACCCTTAATGCAATGATTAGTGAAAGAATAGTTGCATGTCAGATGTTGTATAACTTTTTGGAAGCCAGTTTCCCACAGCATTTAAAGTTCTTAGAATTCCATTGATGATCTTCTCACACTATTCATGCTCAAAAATTCGCTGGCAACACACATCTGTGTTTACCCTTTCAATCATGGTAATGTCCACAATACTTTTCATATTCCTAGAGGATTAAGTAATACCTTCAGAATCTTAAAAGACAAACATAACTTATGTTGGAATTGAAATCATCCTACCATTCATAATAGTAAGAGTCTAAAATTGGAAACCACCTACATACTAGCAGCACAAGATTATCACATCTGCCTATTTCTGGCTGAAGTGCAAATTAATATAATGGAAGGAACTGCAAAGTAATGAAAGAAAAGACAGAGCCCTGGATACGGGCCTTTGGGTCTCTTTTCTTGCTTCTCATCTGTAATCCAAATCAATTCTGTTTAAACTAGCAAATTTTTTAATATATGGAGTATGCTGTTGTTTATAGTGGTACTTTTTTTCCCTTTTTACAAGTGCACATGGAAGCGATTACAGATGGGAGGGAGTTATCAGTCTCTACTTGCTATATAGTGACAAAAAACTGCTTGACTCTTGATTATCCTTCCTAAAAGGATCTTAGGAAAGGAATATAGGTACCCTAAGGTTAATTTCTTACAACTATGTGGCATAATCAGAAACAAATATTAACAGAAAATACTTGAAAAAAAATATGCTCAGTGCATTTGCCACCAGTGTTCTTCTTCCCACTTTCTTGGCCAACAATGTCAATCAGTCACCCACTGGATATAGGTATAGAATCTTTCTCAGCATATAGCTTTAGCTATCTACTTCAAATTGACAAATGAGCTAAGTTGTAACTCAATTATAAAAATCTATTTGCCATTCCTGACATAGAGGTTTGCTAGGTGAAAATTAGAAAGTTACATAGTCAGGACCTTGGAAATCCTCTGTGTAGATTTAAGTGTTCGTATTCACAATAGAAGTTGCTATTTAATGTATTTCTGGGGTTTTATTCTTCTGATACAACCTTCTGTCAAGAAGCTTCTGATGCTTTTCTGACAAGCACATCTGTGATGACCATGTGAAGAGTATAGAGCATTGTACTACAAATTAGTGTGATATACAGATAAAAGTTAACTTTTATTATACACAGAATACCCCCTTTCCTTTGTTGCAGTTGCACTGGCTATCAAGCTATGGCTACATACAGTATCAGCTATGGCTACACAGGCTATCAAATTCTGTAACTTTAACAAAACAGACCTGACCGTTTTGGTGGAGCCCAAGAGATTTCCAGGTGAAATTGGTTAGAGATGCTTTCTTTCTTCTGGGTCTTTGAAAAGTAAAATCTCTGAAAAGTAAATCTCTCCTGGCCCACAGATATCTGGGCAACTGTCCCACCCAATATTAATTCTGATTCATAAACAAAAGCCACGCATATACAAAACCCCATGTCCAATAGCTTTTGCTCTAACCATCAGTCGATCTTTTCTTTGTTATACTTTATTTTCTCTGATTTCCTTACTGAGTTATTTTAATTTAAAAAAATCACATTGTCATTTTTAGATATCTTAAATCATTGAAGGCATAAATAAATAAACATGAATTATACATAAACATTAGAACATTTTCACCACTAGTCTTCTTACACTACTTCTTACACAACACAACTCACAAGAAGTTAATGTCATCTGAAAATTGTTTAACTGCTTTGTTTTTGCCCCTGTTCTCCAAGTTATGTGAGAGAAGAGCATTAACAGCCTTAATATACTTAAGAATAATAAAACCACTGATAATATAAATATTATGGTTACATTTTGTTCACTGGTGAAATATCCTTCATTTGCAGATTTAAGATATTTTTTTTTTTGGTCCCTTTTCTCCCATGGAGAAGCTAAAGCTATCAAAAGTATTCCAGAGTTTACACAGTGTTTCAGAAAATAAAGGGGCAAAATTTTGTAAGAAGTTGTCTCATGTCTCCAGGGGATGAGGGTCCACTGAGAGAAGACATTCTTCCTTCTCTTTATTTATGTCTGTGAAATCTTGCTTTCTACTTGAACAAGGTGAAGAAAATAATGTCTCTCAGGTAACTGATAGACTGTGAAATTAAGTTCAAGAAATCAGTTCACCTAAAAAAGCAATCTTTATCCCTGACTCAACCTTGCCATAGCTGACTCCAAAAATGTGGCTTTTAACTCAGCCATCAGTTCTGTTCCTTGGGCTGTTTTTTTGCCTTTGATGGAAGAAACTGGAGATTTTGAGACTGGCAGAAAAAAGTTCAAGAGAGAATAAAGATTTCTTGTAGGTATTATTCTCCTGTGAGTCCTCAGTGCATTTCCAGCTCTTCCAAGTATTTTCATTTTGATGCCTCCTTACCAAAGCTATCAACAGGATTTATGATAAACACAATTTGTAGAAGATAAGAGATGTTTTCTTTTTATTATTCTAAAAAAGTACATTGATCTTTACTTGGGCATTTTTGACCACTGGTGTTTCCGACTTTCATATTGAAATGAATTAGATTCCCTGTTAAGGAAGCCGCCTATTGTTTTACTGACAAGAGATGGATTCTTAACACTCTACATAATAAAATTAAGCCCACTATTTATTGTGCTGTGTGCCTGTTTTCTTCAGAGAAGTTTCTCATCAGGTCCCTTGCCCACCCTGAGATGGGATCACTTTTTCTTTTGCTAATACATTTGAGTTCTCTGTGGATTGTGGTTATTAAACCTTTATTGGAGGCATAACCTACAAATATCTTCTCCCATTCTGAGGGCTATCTGCCTATTTATGTTTAAAGGTAAGATGAGATTCTTGTATTCAGTACATATATGGCCAGGAGTCAGAGTGATCTTTTAAGAATGAGTCAGATCATCTCACTCTGTTGGCATCATGGTCACATGCTGCTCAAGTTTCCCTTCAAGAGAACCTGCTGAGAGGCAGCTGAGGAACAGCGTCTGGCTGCAACCCTCAGGTGTGCCCAGCGCTCATGCTGAGACCAAGCTCTTCTCCAGCTGCATTTGGCCAGAGTGGACCCCTGTTGCATCTGTTTGAATGTCTCCCAGCTGTAGAGCAAGTCCTCACTTAACATGGGTGAAAGGTTCTTGGACACCGTAACTCTAAGTGGAACAACGTATCACAGAGCCAGTTTTAATTGATATAAACAAGAGTTAAGTTCCTCATGCATATTTCTGGTGACAGAAACATCACCAAACTTCTAAATAAAGAACCAGAATGCTTCTCATATTAAACATTGAAATAAATGTGAGTTCTTCCTGCATTCACCCTGACCAATTAAGATTGCAGCCAAGCTCCCACATTCCCTAGAACTTCAAAGTACCTTCTGCACTTTTCATTCCATCTATAGCTTCTTTGTATTGTGTTGTATTATATTACATCATATTGTATATTTTGTCTATTTTATTGTCAGATGTATTTCAAGTGCTCAGAATAATGTCTAACACATAATGTATACACAATAAGCATCTGTGAAGAAATTGACTTATTCCATCATATTTTAACATGTTATTTATACATGCATTTCCCATTAAACCAAGACCTTCATGAGGACAAATTTATTTTACCTTTGCATCTTTGATGTGTCTAGAGAGCATTCTAGATTAGCCACACAAGTCTGTTGAAATTAGTTACTTTAAGACTCACTACAATGGTTTTGGGAAATACCTATCCCTTGAGGTTGTTTTTAGATTCAGTGGCAACTGTCAGCAAATTGCTAATGCTTGGTTTAATAAACAAGGGTTATAAAAAAGTGCTAAGTTCCATAGGAAAAGAACTGATAAGTTATGTGGGAGTTTAAAGAATAACAAACTCACTTCCATGTTTGGGAGTGAAAATAAATTTGATTCTTTTAAAGGTTTTTGAAAGAAGTAACATTGGAACTGAGCTTTGGAGAGAAGGACATCTATGTTCCCTTCCTCCACTGTCTTTTTGCTTATTTGGAGTGGAAGGCATGTAGCTGTGACCAAACCCTGGGTTGTGGGTTGGCTCACGTTTTCTCAGGCATAAGGTCAAGTTAGGTCAACTGCATGATGCAGGGGTCTCTCTCCCTTCCTGATCCCACATGTCTAAATTTCTGCTGATCTGGGTGTTGTGCCCTGCTTCACCCCCAGCAATGCTGGCACCAGTCAATGTGTGAGCTTAATGGGTGATGCTCTTTCGAAGCTGGCATGTGGCTTATCAGTCTTTTCTCAAGGATCTTTGCATCCCACCTACCATATCCTCACTTCACTGAATGATGGCAAGATACATATTTTTGGTCTTAAAGCAGAGTAGAAGTCCATGGACCAAGGGGCTTTTACACCAAAATTTTCTTTTGTCTGGTTAGAGGCTGGATGTCTGAGCTCAGGTGTTGGCAGGGTTGGCTCCTCCTGAGGGCTGCAGGAAAGAATTGTTCCAAGCACCTGTCCTCAAGTTGCAGGTGTCTGTCTTCTGCCCGGACTCTTCACATGACATCTCCCTATATACACGTCTGTTCTAAATTTCCCCTTTTGATAAGGACACCAGTCATATTTTATTGAGACTCACTCTAAGGAGCGAATTTTAATTTAATGACCTCTTTTAAAGACCCTGTCTACAAATACAGTCATGTTCTGAGGTATTGGTGGTAAGACTTCAGCAAACAAATTTTTTTGCGGGGGACACAATTCAGTCCATACCAAGTCCTCTGTAGGGCCAGAATCTGCACCAATGCCCCGTTATAATTAGCCACAAGCTCAAAATTAAGTGGTACTTTGATCTGTCAATGACAGATCCCATCTGATCTGTCATTGTTCCCTGTTCATAGTTCCCTACTGGGCCCTTCAGGATGAAAGTTTGAGCACACCTGATTTTCCTAACCAAGTGCCAGCTAATGGTTTTCACATGTCCCTACCCTGGTATGGACATTGAAAGATGCTGTGATGTGAACATGTGGAGATAGTGGGAAATGGTTGAGCCTGTGGAGTAAATGTCATGTGCAGGGCTGAGACTAAGGGGATACGTGTCCCACACTTGCTTTATGGGCAAAGCTCAAAGGGGTGCCAAAAAGCTTAGTAATCAAGATAAATAATATTTTAGTGCAATATTTAAAAATAAAATGAATCCACAAATCTGTAATAAACAGCAAATCAAACTTTAAAATTAAGATCCATGATAATCCTTCCATTATTTTTATTTTTGAATATTTTGTTTTACTTTTTCAAATTAATATGAGGGTACAATTTTTAGGTTACATTGCTTCCAGGGTAAAGTTCCATTTGTAGAAGAGCCCCTCACCTTGGGGGCGTGTTATACACCCTCACAAGGTGCACTATCCCACCTCATGCCCTCCTTCTTTCTGCCAAACATCTTCCCCTTCCCCCCTCCCACTTCCCTCTACCCCTGAACTGGACTATATTAGTGTTTTATTGTTCTTATTAGCAGGTGGTTGTTTATATATTGATTTCATATTAGTATAGAGTACACTGGATATTTATTTTTCCATTCTTGCAATACTTTACTAAGAAGAATGTATTTCAACTCCATCCAGGTAAATGTAGAGGATGTAAAGTTTCCATCTTTTTAAATGGATGCATAATATTCCATGGTATACACATGCCACAGTTTGTTGATCCCTTCGTGGGTTGACAGGCACTTAGGTTGCTTCCACAACTTGGCAATTATGAATTGAGCTGCAATAAACATTCTAGTGCAAATGTATTTGTGGTAAAATGATTTTTGTTCTTCTCGGTGGATACTTAGTAATGGAATCGCAGGATCAAATGGAAGGTCTACTTTTAGATCTCTGAAGATTCTCCATACTTCTCTCTAAAAAGGCTATATTAGTTTGCAATCCTACTAGCTGTGTAGAAGTGTTCCCTTCTCTCCACATCCACACTAATGTCTGGTGTTTTGGGACTTGATGATGTGGGCTACAAATCCTGAATAGCATATAGAGTTCTTAGAAATAAAAACAAATCTGGAGGCATCACATTGCCAGATTTCAGCTTATATTACAAGGCTGTAGTGATCAAAATAGCATGGTACAGGCAGGAAAATAGAGATGTAGATCTATGGAATAGGATAGAGAATCTAGAGATGAACCCAGACACGTATCATCATTTAATCTTAGATAAGCCTAACAAAAACATGCAATGGGGAAAAGAATCCTTATTTAACAAAGGGTGCTGGGAGAACTGGTTATCCACACCTCTCACCATTGACAAAAATTGGTTCTCATTTGATAAAAGATTTAAATTTATGACATGAAACAATAAAAATTCTAGAAGAGAGTGTGGGAAAATAACTTGACAATATTGGCCTGGAAAAAAACTTTATGGAGAAGACCCACCCCCCAGCAATTGCAGCAACACCAAAAATAAATAACTTGGATTTGATCAAACTAAAAAGCTTTTGCACTGCTAAGGGCACCACCAATGCAAATAGCTCTCAGAATGGGAGAAGATTTTTGCATGTTATGAATCTGACAAAGACCTGATAACTAGAATCTACAGAGAACTCAAATTAAACAATAAGAAAAGCACAAACAACCCTCTCTATAAGTGTGTAATAGATTTGAATAACAAATATCCAAAAACACATAAAAAATGCTCATCGTCTTTAATCACCAGAGAAATGCAAATCAAAACCACTCTTAGATATCACCTAACCCCAGCAAGAATCCTTCCATTATTTTTATACAGGTCCTGTTACCTTCTGAGAGCCTCTCTTTTTGGATTAAAATCTTGTTAGATGCTCATTACTTTTCTATTCATACTTTTAACAAATTACTTGTATATTGAGGTGCCTTCTACTAAATGCCATGTGGAATAGGAACTAAATATTTGTCAAATTGATAAACAAGCAAATACCAAATTGCAAGGTCTTTTCTTTCAAAGACGCTCATGGTGACTTTCCACACTCTAATAGAAAGAAGAAACATTGTCAAACAGGTGGGTGTCAGAGGGCCCAGGATTACATGGTGAAGGGCCTTTAAAATAGGGTTTTTACTTATTAATTCAATAAATAATTATTTAGTATCTACTGCTACAGGACACTACATATATCAGTTAAGCATTTTAAAATGTTGATAGGCAAAACGATCTAGAAACTCAAAGTATACATAGTCAGTATTGTTAAGAGATTAATTTCACAGAGCAAGGCTTCTGTGGTGAATTCCTCTGTGAGAAAATACTTGCCAAATACATGTGATCACATCTCTGCAGGAGTAGGCAGAGAGGGCAGAGAAAGGGTCTTCAGTCTTTATTAGTCATGCAAACAAGAGAAATAAACCAGACTGGCAACAAATGGAGAACTCTAAGTACAGCGATGAATATTTCAGTGCAAGAGATATGCATTTGGATGCAACAATCTCAAGTCTGCCAAGCCCATATGAAAACCACAATTTGCTATCAGTTGATCTCTACTGTGTGAAGTTTTAGGGAGGGAAGCAAGCAAATTGCATTCCTTGTTCATAAAACCAGATGACCCTCTGAGGGGAGCAGTTAGCAGATGATGTTTTAAGTAATTTACTGGAGGGTTATGGAGTAAATGCTGGAATAAGAGGCAAAGCTCCAAATTCCCCCTCTCTGTGGGAAGGGATGATATGGGAGAGAATAAAATTGCCCCATCTCCTAGGAAAAAAGGAAGAAAGGGATGGGATAAGAAAGACAATTAGACTAAGCCAGACAACAGGCAGGAAATTAGGTGTAGTAAATGGTTTATAAGGAGACCACCCAGACCAGTGGTGGGAATGGACCCAGGTAGCTGGAACAACAATCCAGGGAACTCTGATGGACACCTACAGTGTGGAAGAAACCATCCCAGGATGCTCTGGAGGGACTTGAAGGTGGGCAAGACATGGTCTCTGCCCCGAGACACTGACTGTAAACAGGGAAGAGAAAGACATCCATGATTCATTTAAATGCAAAACTCTGGAACATACTAATATAAATGCATAAAATGTTACATATGTTCTACTAGGATAATAATAATATATATGTGTGTGTGTGTGTGTGTGTGTGTGTGTGTACATATCCACTGTATATGAAAATTTTAAGTCATATTAAATATGCATCAGGAAGCCTGGCACTGATTCTCTTTCTAATCTGGAAACTATGCAATTGTTTAAAGCTAGTTCCCAGCACAGAAAGGAACAATGAGAAGAATATAAATTTTGTGTTCAAGGAGCAGTAATTGCAACTTGCCAGTGTGAGTTTACAGGGCAGCCCTATGTCAGGGCCCATTTCTCATAGGGATGCTGTGAAGTCGTCACTTAAGATGACAGAAAGCACTGGCAGGCCTCGGTTCCTTGCACCACGGTAACCTCAAGAGGTCGATTCTGCTGGGTCACAGCCTCACTGGTGGCCCATCTTTCTGTCTGGATGGACCTCAGAAGGACTGCCTGGTGCTTTGTCGAGATCGGCCCCCACTGTGCAGCCCTGTGACTCTGCATTTCTGGGGCAGCCTCTCCTAAGTCAGTGTCAGATGCCAGGAGTTCATTCCCTTAATCTCTGGTGTGAACAGGACATTCTGGACTGTGCCAAGGTCCTTGCCACTTCAGTTCTTGTTCCGAAAACATCTGTCTTCCACAGTGACACTGACAGGGGGAAAGAACTGACCTCTGTGTCCTTAAACTCTCTACTTTGTCAAAACAACAAACACAGTTCAATACATTGGGGGCTTTAACATTACTGACCTGGGGCTCTAGGCCCCAGGAAAATGGACACATCTACCCTTGAGATGCTGTTTGCCCTCCAGTGTCAATATTGGCAAAGAGAGGGGGATCAATGGAAGTCTTGTGGGCCAGATTTGTCTTTGGAGGGAGGAGAATCAAAGACCTTGTCAACACCAGTCTGACTGCTTTTTTGGATTACATTTGTGTTGTTCTGGGGAAGTGGTGGGATTCCTACAAATAGCCAACGAGGCCCAGCATGGTGCCAGATTATTTCTATTTCTTCACTGGTTATTCTCCAATAAATACTAATTTGGTAACCAAATGGGTGATTGTGTTTTCCCTTTAGAAGTAATAACCTCAAAGTTCTATGGGGTCTTTCTAGCTTTTTCTTTTAACTCTTCCACAATAACCCCCCTACCTTTAAAAAGCTTATTGAATCAGCAACCACGTTGGCCACTGTGCATTGTAATTGAAATACTTGTTGGGATTAATCAAACTTATACAATGTTCACACAACCCTCAGGGTTGAATGACTCCAAACATAATCTTCCCAGGGTTAAGAAACAAGGTGGGAAGATACGGGGAAAAAAACCTCTCTTGATGTTTATGGATGCTTGTGATAGCTTCTAAAAGTAATAGTAACATCTTAGACACTTAAGAGAAGAGTTGGCATGAGGAAGAACCATTTGGAAAACAACCAGTAGCAACATGGATGGAACTGGAGGCCGTTATCCTAAGTGAAATAACCCAGAAACTGAAAGCCAAATTGCACGTTCTCACCTGAAAGTGGGAGCTAAGCAGTGGATCCATTTGGACATGCAGAGTAGAATCATAGATACTGGAGACCCCGGAAGGTGGAAGGTTGGGAGCTGGGTGAGGGATGCAAAATTACCTATTAATATGGGTGAACAAAGGTCTGGACTTCCCCACTAGGTAATACATTCACGCAACAAAACTTCACTTGTACCCCTGATATACACAAACATTTTTAAATAAAGAAAGGCGACCATTTAAGGAACAATTGGAGATATTAATGATACAGCAGCACTGATGGAGGATGATTAAGTAAAGAAGTTTCTACTTTATTCCCATCAGTAAAAACTAGGACCAATATTTGAAAGTTGCCAGGAAACATTTTATTTAGCCTCTCATAATGAACTTTTCAGCAAACTGGACTGTTTTAAAACAGATCATTCTCCCTTTAAAAAAAAGCGGAGGTCTCTCCAACATTGGAAATATTCAAGTTAAACCAAGACCAAATGACATGAGAAGCCGCGCTGGGCAGAAGGTCACACTGCACAGCCTTGAAGGTGCTCCCAGCACTTCCGATCCTTTCATTCGGGGAAGAAAGGGGAAGATCGCAAACAGTAGGATTTCAGGATCCCTGGGATGTGTCCAGGATCTGTGGAACTGCAGTCAGATGTGGTGTCTCCCAGGAAGTTCTCTTATCCTGATAACTCCTTTGGACCAGGAGAAGGACACTAATAATTCTCATGCAGGGAATTAAAATCATCCTCTTTTAATGCTATTTGAAGCCAAACCTTTGGAGCACTCCTTTCTTCCCCACATTTCTCTCCCTTTCTTTGTTTAAAAGAATTGTGTCAGGAGCTGTCTTCCTCTATAATTATCCTTGTCACTGCTGCTCAGGACGGTTTTACTAACTGGCAAGCAAATCTCCCAGAGAAAATGGATGATGGGCAGTTCTAAAGGGGAACACGGAGACTTTTCATCATGGAACTAAGAGCTCGGCAGATGGGGCTGACATTGCCTTAATGTTGCCCCAAGATGAGAGGCTGCCCCCTCACAGGGAGTTCTCTGAACGTGAGCTCCATGACATCCCCATACTGCTTCAAAGCGCTGGTTTGCCTGATAGTGAGAAGTCCCTGCCAGATGAAACCTCCAGTTACTGTTAACTGACGATTCGCAGACGCACCAGTCACTCTGGTCAGACCAACAGCCAGGTTAGTTATGGGACACACGTCACAGGGTTTGATAGTGCGACATTCTCAGCAGCCAAGGCTGATGCCCCCTGGAGAGTATGTGGTGCTTGTAGTGAGTTTAATTTAAGGGGGGCTGATTTTCATCATAATTAAATGAAGCAAGGGGGATCAAATGACACAAATGACATTTCTGTGCCAGTCTACAAAGACGCACGTCGAGGCACTGAGTCAGATGTCATGCTTTCAGGAGCCTGCGTCCTGACAGTGTCAGCTCTCAAAGAGAAGCAAAGAATCACGTCTTTCCACGCTCTTTGGCATTACTGATTTTTGCCTTTTATCCTTGTTATCGTAGGCCCAGCTATAAAAATGGACTCAGGATCCTGCAACGAGGTGTTAGGAAATCCAGGATGACTTGATTCTTCACAAGAGCAGGAGAACTCCATGCTCTGAGCAACGCTTCTTCCTTTAGGGTTGCTGTGCATTTCAGTGGATTCAATACCAGATTTCACCATATCTTATATCATCTCTGCAACACACCTCTTTGTGTGCCTTCATACAGCAGACCTCAATAACTAAAGACTGTTTCTATGGGGCGAGGGAAGCCAATTATCTATTTACCTTTCATTTGTGTCCAGTAGGCTACCTGGATATCACTATTGGCTACTGAACTCTAGGAGGTAAGTGTAGACCAAATAGTATATGTCGCTCATATTAATTGGGTTTAACAACATCTGCTGACATTGGAGGTTAGATCAAGCATGAAGTCCAGAGCTTCCTCCTGACCCTGTAGACTGGGATGCTACATGGTGGCATCAACTCTGTGAGCTGGGGTCCAACTCTTTCCTCCACACCCTTCCCACACTTCGGGAATAGCTCTAACCTGTGGCTCAGCATAGCTTTGGAAGACATCAGTAGCACAGCTGTTTGAGATAGTTGCTTTAATTTAGCAAACATTGATTTAATACTTATTATGTGCCAGGCTCTGCCTAGGAATGTAAAGATAAGGGGAATATTTGGGGAAGCTGTATGTGTAAATAGCCGTAATGTGTGAGACATGCTATAATAGTAAGTATACACTGTGATGGGTACAGGGGAGGAAATATTGAATTAGGAACAGTGGAGGTCAGTGAAAGCAATTTAGCAGAAATAAAAACTGGTAGAAAATAATTTCTTAGAGTTAACAAAACAGAAAGGGCAGGTGAAAGCTTTGGACTCCAGCTTTTCAATCTATAACATTATAGGCATTATTTAGGACTCTTTGGGGGGTCTAATGGCAGAAAACTAACTCAAATTGCTATAAGCTAGGAAAAAAATTAAGTGGCATTATACTGCAAGATAGAGATTTCAGGTATGATTGGATTCACAGGCTTATTAATCAGCTTGTTTCTTTGCTATTGAGTTGTTTGATTTTCTTATATATTTTAAATATTAATCCCTTAACAGGTGTATGGTTTGCAAATATTTTCTCACTTTTCATAGGTTGTCTTTTCATTCTGTTGATGGTTCCTTTTGTAACACAGAAGCTTTTGGGTTTTATGCAATCCTATTTGTCTACTTCTGCTTTTATTGCCTGTGCTTTTGGGGTCATGTTAAAAAAAATCATTTCTCAGAATAGTGTCATTGAGCTTTCCCCTTATGTTTTCTTGAAGTAGTTTTATAGTTTCAGTGCTCACATTTAAGTCTTTATTTTGAGTTGATTTTCATATATGGTTTGAGATAAGGGTTTAAATTCTCTCCTCTGCATGTGGATATCCAGTTTTCCTCTATGGGTTCGATAGGACTTGGCCCCTTTTCGTTTTTCTGCTCCACTGTCATTCTTGCTGGTTTTATGCAGTAAGATTTTTCATACATGATGGTAAGGGGATTACCAGCAGCTGCCCTTTCGAGAGAAGAGCACCTGTTCCTCCAAAGTCAAACAAGGTTGCTACAGTGCTATCTCTAGTTTGGCTGAGTTAAGTATCCCTGTGTTCACAAGGTGTAGGTCATGTGCTCTCCAAATGACACAGACTGAGAGTTGGGGAGGGGTGTTCCTTAAGGTAAATTCTAGTGGGATGGGATGGATGTCAGGCAAAACCAACGGACATCCACAGTTCTTTCCTTCCCTGAATCTACTAGAAGTTTCCTTCTACTGTTTTCCTGAGGATCTTAGGATAGGGTTGTTGGATATAGTAAATAAAAATATAAATCATCCAGATAAATTTGAATTTCTGATAATGTGTAATTTTTTTGGTGTACGTCCTATCTGAAATTTAAATTTAACCAGGCATTTTCATCTGGCAATCCTATAGCACCTCTCAGAAGTAAGCGTTTGGACATATTAAAGTATACAAATTTGTTAATAGCTTAAAAGATTCTCTCAATGTGAATTTCCTTTTAAACGGGGTTTGAAACTTTCATAGACATAGTCATTATCAACCTTGCCTATGTACTGTAATCTTATAAGGAGCTTTAAAAATATCAGTGATGGATCCCACTCTACTTACATGGAATCAGAGTATCTGAGGCTGGAGTTTAGAATTTTTCAAGCCTCCCCAGGAGATTTCAGTTTTGAAAAGGCCAGGCTGGAAAAGCAGGACAGAAAAGTATTAATTCTTTGAAGGTAATTTCTGCATTCAGAAACAAAAACAGTTAAGAAAAGAGGTCTAGAAAGGCTTTCCCAGTTTTTGTTGTTGTTTGTTTGTTTGTTTGTTTTGAGACAGAGTCTTACTCTGTCAACCTGGGTGTGTTACCAGTTGAAGAGGGTCTGGCTGCCTGTCACTGTCAACCAATATGCAGAGCTGGGGATAAGTCCACCAAACTTCATTTGTCAGAAGGCCAGCTATTCTGGAGAACAGTGAGAGCAGCCTCTCTAAAATTGCTCTGTTCTCCCATTTCCAAAATTACAGTTTTATGCATAAAGGTTACTTTAAACAATAATCAGCACAACTCAGTGGCAATCTATTACAACATCTCCAATTCAGAAGTTAATTTCCTAAATCAGTTCTCCTAAAGCAAAGACCACATACATTAACCCTTATTTTACATAATAATCAATATATCTCAGTGACTTACTAGACCATTTCTCATTCAAAAGTCAATTTCCTAAATGAATCTTCCTAAACTATTCAAGATGGGCATCTTTCGGGTGGGAGTTAAATTTACGAAACAATACAAATGAGGGACAGGAGGTGAAGGTCCTGTAGGACCTAAAGTGACCAGACTATCTGTGTCATGCCCACAAGCTAGAGTGTGGTGGCATCATCACAGCTCACCGCAACCTCAAATTCTTGAGCTCAAGCCATTCTCTTGCCTCAGCCTCACAAGTTGCTGGGACTACAGGTGTGCACCACCATACCCACTTTTTTTTTTTTTTTTTTAATTTTTAGTAGGGTTGGAGTTTTTCTCTTGCTCAGGCTGTTCTTGAACTCCTGAACTCAAGCAATTCACCCATCTTGGTCTCCCAGAGTGCTAGGATTACAGGCGTGAGCCACTGCTCCTGGCCCTTTACCAGTTTTTCTAAGATAACCAGTAGCCAGTCATCTACTCTGCTTCTACAAGATGCTTTCTGGTTCAAAGAACACACTGTTAAATCTGATACAAGGAGGTCCCTTCTGGTATGATTTTTCTAATGGTGGGGTAGGGGTGGGCAACTACTCAATCATTTTACAAATGAATGCCAATAAAGAGTCATTCTCAAAAGGACAAAATGTAGGATGGATGGTTAAATTTTTTATCTGGCTTAAATTTGCTAAATTTTAGTTATTTAATTGTTTTCGGCATTTGCTAGCTCTGCAGTTTCGATACTTGCTGCTAAACCTCCTAATCAAGAGAGATTTGCAAGTTGTCTGTAGACTATGCTTGCAAGGGCTTTAGTAAACACTGTCTTCATCTGACAGGAGACCAGAGTGGTTTTGAGATAGTCACCATCTGTTGAGTCTGTCTTTTTCCTCCCAATCCCCATTTTCTTAGATCATGTTAGTTATGTGACTATGGCTGTTGCTTTATTGCAAGAAGATGAGGCCCAAGGGAGAGAAAGAGCACCCAAACACCATGTTTATAAGAGGAAGGGCTTTATTCACCAGCAAGGAGCTTACAGCATAGAAGAATTCCAAATGGCCGCGCTCTCCAACTGGCTTGGTTTTCCCTTTTTATTGCCAGTCAAAATGTTCCACCCCACAGGTGCCCCTCTCATTGGCCAGTTAGAATCAAGTGGGAGATGCTATTCCAGCCCCTACAGAACTACAGGATTTCATAGAACTTGGAAATTTCCAAGTTCCAGGAAGTTAAGTCCACAAATTCCCAAGAGCTGAGTCACCATGGGAGAGGACCCTACAGGTGTATCCTCGAGGTCTCCTTCAGAAGACCTTTTCTCCTACCCTTTTCTCGGGTATCCTCTCTCAGCTTCATATTTAACTATATTTATATACATAGATTGTCTCCAGTTTTACATGCCAGGTCCTGGACTGTAGTCCAGACGTGAGTTGTATCAAAATAATCTGGAACACTCAACACACATGCACACACTAGTCCCATCTTCAGTAATCTGAGTAACCTGATGAAGATGATCTGATGTAGAGCGCATGTAGTGTGCAGGAAGACGAGGCCCGATGAAGAGAAAGAGCACCCAAACGCCACGTTTATAAGTAGAAGGGCTTTATTCACCAGCTGGGAGCTTACGGCATAGAAGAATTCCAAATGGCTGCGCTCCCTGACTGGCTTGGTCTTTCCCTTTTTATCGATAGTCAAAAAGTTCCACCCCACAGGTACCCTTCTCGTTGGCCAGTTTGAATCAAGCAGGAGATGCTATTCCAGCCCCCACCTAACTACAGTATTTCACAGAACTTGGAAACTTCCAAGTTCCAGGGAGTTAAGTTTACAAATTCCTAAGGGCTGAGTCACCATGGAGAGGCCCCTGCAAGTGTATCCTTGTGGTTTCCTTGACAAGACCCGTTCTTCCAGACCTCACCCTCCTTGGGTATCCTCTCTCAGTAGGTTATTGAAAATATCCCCCCCCCCCCAAATGATCCTATTGCACAGTCAGCTTGGAAGACCACTAGGCTAATTTATAATACTCAGCAATCTGTGTTGGGTAAGATTGGTGTTAATGAAAATTACTATTGATTGATCAGTTATAATTCATGAAGAAGACCTTTATAACATGCATCACCTTCTTCAATTCTCCAAGCACCCAGCAAGATTTTATTTCCATTTCCCAAATGGAAAAACTGTAATTGATGTTAACTTTAAAATTTCACAATTTATACATGTGGAAAGGAGATCTTTATTTCTTATAAAGCCTCCAAGGTGGTCATCCTGACAGACTGGGGGTGCAACCTCTGGCAGAGCACTGAGGGAGAGTGGGACAGGGATTTATGCTGAATGGGTCGACTAGGTATATATATTCAAAAGATTGTGGGAAGGGGTATGAATATTCACGAAGGGGGGTCACATACATGTATGATAAGGAAATGTGCGTGTTAGATGCGTCCCATGTTTACTCTGGGGAGGAGACCTAATATTTAAATGCAGTACAGTTAGGCCTTATATGTTAAAAGGTGAAGCAGAGACATGAGGCCCTCAGTGCACAGCCTCTGGAAATGGCCAGAACCAGTCCATGGTCCATGGTTTCTTATCAGGAGCTACTGAAATCAGTTCCTTGTCCTTTCAAAGCTACAGTAATGGCTCATGGAACAAGGGGACAATTAGTTAGCATCTGGGAGTAGGTGAACTGCAATTGTTTTAATATCATTTATCTGGAAACCAGTGCTTATTTAGCTACTAAAGAAGAAGAAAAACCTTGTGGTAGTCGAAACATGGTGCATGCTGATGTAACTAATGAGCATGACCTCAGTTCCTGTTTATAATTTAATACCTTATTACAACAAGAGTCCATATGGCAGTCTTGTGATCTCTATTTTAATATTAATGGTAATCAGTTTTCCCACCTAAATTACCTAAAAATAGGGGGAATAATGAGGCACGTCTGACTTCCCATCCCATCATGACTCAGAACTCGGTTTTCTAAAGTTTCTCTGGTGTCTGTCCTGGCCAAGAAGTGGTCCAATCATTTGGTTGAGGGATTTAGGATTTTTAGTTTACACTGAGTATTGTCCAACTAAATTCATATAAAATAATATTGCCTGACTTAAATATTGCTGTATTAAAATCTACATAGCACTTAATTTACATAATGCAGATTTGAAGTGTGAAATTTAAAAATAAAATTGTCTTTTCTCCCCACCTCCTTAATAAAAAGATCACCTGGCTTACACATAGGAGAGATGGGGTTCACATCCAGGTCTTGATTTGTGCCTGATGCCTGTGCAGCTATGTGTGGTACTTTATTGTCCTTATAGCCACAGGGACAGCATAGGTGCCTGAGTGGAGTGGGCCATGTACCTGAAGGCTTTATCCATGCGCAGACTATTTAGCTCCTCTGTTTCTTAGGATCTCTCCTTTGATGGATACATCTTATGAGGCAGAACAGCCTATAAACCATGTGAAAGAATGCTCACTGTCTTACTGTGTCTTCCAGAACAAATCACAGTGGCCTGTCCTCTAAGTGATGAGATATTCTTCGATAATGAAGTTGGAGGCCCTGATTTCTGAAGAGGTAATGAAGATGGTGGTCTTCCCTTCCACCTTTCCAACCTTCCTTTACATGCCTCCTTGGGAGTTGAATTCTTCTGGGTAAAAACATTATTTCTTATAACATCCATCTGAGCTCTTCCAGTGGTTCATTTCCCTTTGATATGGTGGAGTTTCTTATTGGTAACTGTCTTGGTCCATTCAGGTCAAGAAGTAACACATAGTGGAAAGGGCCCACGAGCCCCCTGACTTATGCCTGCTCTATAGACCACCAATCCCATCACGAGGGCTTCATCTTCATGACCTAATCACCTCCCAGAGACCTCTGAATGCCACCATTCTTGGAGATTAGGATCTCCACATATGAACTCTAGGGAAGGTGGGTACAAACATTCAGACCAGAGCAATAATTTACCCGGAAGAGTAAGGCACAGTCACACAGGAAGAACAGATTAAGATAATGCAACAAACAGGAGCCTTTTGCAATAAGAGAAATTTTGATCTGCTGACTGAGCATCCTGTGTCCTTCTCCATAAACACCAGTCCCATGATAGGCTTAGTGAACAGATGGGTGTGAGGTCAGAATATTTCCCTAATGGAAAAAAATTATTCTGAACTCTCCAAAGAGTTAATGACTTCTGCAACTGGTTTTCTGCACTATTGTGTACACTGTTAGCATAGCTCTGTTTAAATATTGTAATAGTTTCATAATGTGCTTCCAGCTGTCTGATACCCCAAGTGGCTGGTTATTCAAAACAAATCTTTGGTAAATAGGATATGTTTTCTTATATTCCTCATCAATTCCTGCTGATTGTTCATGTCTGTTCTCTTCCCCTTCCCCTTTCTCATGGTAAACAAAGGATGAAGACATACTAACGTGCACGGGGGAGGTGGGCCACTCCAATACTGAGATGTCTGCAGTAATTCACAGGCAGAGGCATCCCATATGTTTGAGGATCCAGTGGCTCAGGGGTTGACCGTTAGCCCTTCAGCTGTTAACATTGAGGTCAATGTTTCCAATTCTGTCTCTGATGGCTGTAACCTAGAAGTTAGTCCCTCTTATCAGTAGTCAATGACAATGATTTACTGGTGCTATTGCAGTTCCCTGGGGAACAATTCTCATGGCTCAGTTGGCTGTCAAGATTTATCTTATAGACATTGTCTAGTTACAGTCTCTGAGCTGAGTCAACCAGTGGAAACTCAACTAATTTTTCTGTCATTCAAATTGCAAAATTGTAGCTTCTAGGGAGCTTAGAGGTCTTCTTATCCTGTGGATTTTACTCTGAGCTTTAGGGATGTGTTCGGTCAGCAGAAGTACTTCAGGGGCTGATGTGGAGTGAGGGTCACAGAGTAGACCAGTGTGCTGCCACGTCAGACAGGAAGGCTGGGCTCTACGATGCCTTTTGTATTTAGGCTTCATATAAGATTTTGCTTTAATTCAACAGAAGATGCTTATTTTGATTTTCAGTCTAGGAGATATAGATTATCCTTTCTGAGCTGAAGCCTAATTTTCATTTGAGGAATGAGCTTTTCCCCTACTATGTATTTTCTTGGTGGAACGATAAATCCAGGTGTCTATTCTACAATGGAAGATAAAGGGGGTCTCTGGGGCTCCTCCTCCAAGATCTGCCTGCTTTCTGACCTGTGGTACAAGCAGTGAAAAGGTCATCTGTCCCAAGCTTTGTCAACCACATGCTGGAATGTGGAACAGTGAACAAACAACGAATGCAAAAGCAAATGAGGGGGTGGAGTTGCATCTCTCCCAGTGCCATTACTCTGTTTTGTTCTGTGATGTGTCTCTTCTGTAGTTGGGGCTGCCACACACTTTACAGTCCCTTTCTGGGGTCCTTATAATTTCTTAAACTTGGTTCCTTAGCTTTTAAATTTCTGTGACATTTAATATCCATATGAACCTAACTGCTTTTTTTCACAGCCAACATACCCTCACTAATACAAACACCCACATTTTGTAGAGGAAGAAACTGCAGCTTCTTCAGGGAGTGTACCTTGCTCAGAAGTCCCCTTGCACTAAATTAGAACTAAGCCTAGAACTCGAATCCAGCTTCCTGGCTGGGCACTTCCTCCTCCACCAAGGAAATCCTTGAATTCCTGTAGTGGTCAGATGGGCAAAATGAGTGACCCGTTCCTGCTTTTTCTGGAATAGCATGGCCTTCTCAATTCTTTATTTTACTACTTTTGATAGTGAAAAGGCACAGAAAAGTGTTTCTTTGCTATAAATAAGAAATTGCCAGGACCATACGGATGGGCAGTGATAATTTGCTACAGTGTTAGGAGTACGATGTGGAGAGACCTGATTGTCTCCATCTATTATTAATATACCAATAGCTCCAGGTTGTTATTCCCATGACATGCTTTGGTCCCACTGTTGCCAGAAATAGTTAATATCCATTGTTTTTTTTACAAGTTAGACATGTGAATTTTCACATAAAACATTCTAATTTTATTTCATGATGGCTTATGTTATTTAAAACTACTTTGAAGGCCAAGCGACATATCTGTGTGTTGGCTTCTGCCCGTGGACCACTGTTTACAACTTCTCTCTTGCCCCATTCTCATTCTTCCTTTTCCCCACAACTATGTATTCCTACCTCCTATGGGACCCTGGATGTCCCATAATTTGTTTCTGGAAACAAATTACGTTTTAAGTTCTGATATACTCTTCGACAAAAAGAAAAATGCAAGCTTGATTTATTTTCAGTTTGGCTGTTCTTACATTCTTAGCTAAAGTTCAGGGTAAAGGAAAAGGTTTAATTAGAAGAGTCATTAATTAGAGTGTTTAGTTTTCCTATAGGGATGAAATGAGTATCTGTGGAGAAATTCTGTCACATAGATCATTATCTAGAAAGGTCAGACATGAAGAAATATTGATTTCAGGTGTTTAGGATAATTACCTCTCACCACAGTATGGAAAAATTCACTGTTATGTGTGTTTTCAGATCTCTGACCAAATGAAATAACATTGAAAATGGCAAATAACATAATATAGAATAACATGCCAAAAAATGGTTTATTTTATCATGAGTCAAAATGAAGATGGAAAATTTATTTTTAAAGAATATGAAATATTGGGCGGCACCTGTAGCTCAAAGGAATAGGGCGCCGGCCCCATATGCCAGAAGTGGCAGGTCAAACCCAGTCCCGGCCAAAAACTGCAAAACAAAAAAAACAATATGAAGTATATTGCAGAGACTTCCCACAGTAAGAGTCTAGACCAGGAGTTGGCAAACTACAACCAGGTCAAATCTACTGGCTTTTGTAAATAAAGTTTTATTGGAACATAGCCACGACTGTATTCAGTTCTAAATCATTTGTGAGTGCTTTTCTGCTACCATAGCAGAGACCATATCATTTGCCAAGTCTAAAATCTTTGTGACTAGTCCTTTGTGACAAAGTTTGCCAACTCCCAGTCTATACCTATGAGGATGTTAGGTCTTACTTTAGACATAAAGAATAAAGATGTAGCTGGGTGATGTGGCTCACACCTGTAATCCCAAATGTTCAGGAGGCTGAAGTGGGGAAATCTTTTGAACCCAAGAGTTTGAGACCAGTCTGGGCCAGACAGAGAGACTCTGCTTCAAAAAAAAGGCAAAAGAATGAAAGAAACGAAGGGAAGGAAAGAGAGAGAAAGGGAGGGAGGGAAGAGGAGAGAGGAAGGAAGGAGAGAGAGAGAGAGAAAGAAAAGAAAGAAAAGGCATAGCTTGGACAAAGGTATAGGATAGAGACGGGAGAAGTGGTAGGACTTGGAATCTATTTTAAAGGTTTCTACTAAAGAAACTGCTGATGAGTTGGATGAGGGTATGAATGAGGGAAAGAGAAGGTGTGAGGTTGAAAAAAGAGGCTAGAGCAGTTAGACAAAGGTCACAGTGAGGGGTAGTGCACCTTGGCCTCTTGGACTCTCAAAAGACCCATGACATCCTTATTTTGAAGTTCATCCCAATGGCTACTGTACTTCTCTTAGATCACAATTATATTTGAATTGATGTGTTCCTAGGAAAGGGAGGGATTAGTACTAGTGGGTAGGGCTGGCTCTGGGTGAGTAAGGAAGCCTTATTTTATGGGGGAAAAATGGACAACTTTAGTAGTTTGACACCCACAAGAACTTAGTCCAAAATGGGGTTTTGAATAGAAAGTGCAGGGTCTCATATGGTCCCACAGTGCACAGTACTTTTTCTTGACAGAAGAAAGTTAAGAACTGCAGTTTTTATAAGAGGCACAAACTGTTCTGCAAACATCTAGAAGAACTGTCATAGTATATGTGACAAATACTGCTGACTGTACCATATCACTTCTTTGTTCTAACTTTATTATTTTTGCTGGAAATTTTGGCATCTGGGTCAAAGATTGGATTTCCCCACCTCTCTTTTAGTTAAGGTGCAGCCATGTGTGTGAATAAGTTCCAGCCAATAGGAAAGAGTGGGAAGTCGTGACCCTTGAGGACAGTCTCTCAAGGTGTGCTCCTACTTCTCTGTCTAGCTTCCTCCTTCCTGCTGGATGAAGAGGATATTTAGAGATTTGCTCTGGCAACCATCTTGACCCATGAAGTAACCTTGAGAATAGAAGCCATCAGTCGTGGCACTGGACAAATTAGGAAGCCAGTGGCTCTGCCATGCTAGAGCACTGTGTAGGCTCTGGCACACTAACTCCAGACTTTCATGGCTCTCAAACCAATGTTGCATTAGGCTTTTATATTTCCTATAGCTTAGCTGCTTTTACTTAATCATCTATAGTATCTACTATGAAAAATGATCAATTCTGATTATTTTGATCAAGCGCTGCAGGTGAAGTCTAAGTCATTTTTCCAAAGTTGCTCAACTGTGGGCCCTATGGCCCTCAGATCTTTCTTTCATTCCAGATATGGTAATGGGCCTAGTCTCTCGCGCTCTCTCTCTCAGGCTTTTTAACAAAAACAGTTTTGGGTTTACTGATTTTCTCTCCTCTTACCCCCTGTTTTCAATTCCTTTTTTCAGTGTAAATTGTGCCTGTTTTGTTCTTTTTACCCCTCCCTATTTCTTAAGGAGGAGGCTTTAGTGACAGATTTGAACTTTCCCTTCTTTTTTGGCATATACATTTAATTCTACAAAATTCCCTCTAAAGACTGTATTAACTCTGTTCTGTAAACTTTGATTTTTTTTGTATTTTCATATTGTTTAGTTCAATAAACTCTATGATGCATTGATTATTTGGAAGTGTGTTGTTTGATTTCTAAGTATTTGGAGATTTTCTGTTTACATTTCTGTTATTCATTTCTAGGTTAATTCCATTATGATCATAGAACGTACTTTGAATGGTTCAATTCTGTTAAATTTGTTAAGGTTTGTTTTATGAATCCAGGTGGGGTCTGCATTGGAGAATGCTCCACGTGCACTTGAAAAAAATGTGTATTCAGCTGTTGTGGGGTGGAGTGCTTTGTGAATGTCAATTTGATACAGTTAGTTGATGGTGCAGTCCAGTTCTTCTCCACACTCGAAAATTTTTTTATCCACCAGTTTGATTAATTACTTCGGAGAGAAGCATGGCAGTTCCAAGCCGTATTGTGGGGTTGTCTGCTCTGTCTTTAAGTTCCATCAGTTTTTGCATCATATATTTGGAATCTCTGTTATATGTGTATGTGTATTTAGGACTGGCTGTGTTTTGTTGAATTTGCCTTTTTGTCATTATGTAATATCCTTTATTCCTAGTAAGCTTCTTTGTTCTAAAGTATACATAGCTCGATACAGCTACAAGTTTCCTTTGTTCAGTGTTCACATACTAGTCCTTTTTCTGTTTGCTTTTAACTTGAGTGTGTCATGGTTTTAGCATTTTCCTTCTAATTGGTGTGCTTAATTCATTTATATCTAAAGAAAATACTGGTATGTTTCGATTTTAGTCTGCTGTTTTATTATGCTTTCTGTTCTTTTTATTTTTATTCCTTTGTTCCACTTTTCTTTTATTTTGAGTTGTTCGAATTTTTTTAGTGTTCTATTTGAATTTTTCCACTGTATTTTTAACTATTATCTCTTGGTATAATTGTTCAATGGTGGGTGACTACAATATACATTTAAATTTTTCTCTGTCTACTTAGAATGCATATTTTTTAGCTTCAAATGGAATGTAGAAATCTTATCACCATTTAGCTCCCATCATTCTTCCCTTATCTTGTGTGTGTCTTATGTATTAAATCTATATACATAGAAAACCTACCAGACAATGTTATAACTTTAAGTTTCAATCAAAGAATTCAAGGAGAGGACAATCTGTTATATTTGTACAATTTTTATCATTTCTGTTACTCTTCCTAAGTGACCTTCTGGTATCATTTTCTTTGTTCTTGAAGAGTTGCCTTTTTCAAAAAGCAGATCTACTGGAAATAAATTTGCTTAGCTTGTCTTTACCTAAGAATATCCCCATTTTACCTTTAGTACTAATGGATGTATCCTCTGAATATAGACTGTGGGTTCCCAGTTCTTATCCTTCAGGCTTTTAAAGATATTGTTAATTTACTTTGTTCTTCACTGTTCCTCATGAGGAATCTCATCCATTGAGTCATTGCTAACGTATGCATAGCATGCTTTGTTTTCTTTTTGCTTTGGCCACTTTTAATAATTTTTGCTTTGTAAACATAAAAGAAGTAAAGTATCCCTCTTTTTTAATGGCTACATCATATTCCATGGTGTACATAAAACACAATTTGTTAATCCATTCATGAGTCGATGGGCACTTGGGTTGCTTCCACGACTTGGCAATTATGAACTGGGCTGCAATAAACATTCTGGTGCAAATATCTTTGTTGTAAAATGATTTTTGGTCATCTGGATATATTCTTCTTTTTTTTTTTTTTTTTTTTTTTTTAGACAGAGCCTTAAGCTGTCACCCTGGGTAGAGTGCTGTGGCATCACAGCTCACAGCAACCTCCAATTCCTGGGCTCAAGCAAGTCTCCTGCCTCCGCCTCCCAAGTAGCTGGAACTAC
>CAUYRH010131347.1:0-32232 GCA_963574655.1 Perodicticus potto | reverse complement strand
AGCCCGGGCCCACCCAACAACAATGGCTGCAACCAAAACAAAAAAAAAAAATGGCCAGGTGTTGTGGCGGGCACCTGTGGTCCCAGCTACTTGGGAGGCGGAGGCAAGAGACTTGCTTGAGCCCAGGAATTGGAGGTTGCTGTGAGCTGTGATGCCACAGCACTCTATCCAGGGTGACAGCTTGAGGCTCTGTCTCCAAAAAAAAAAAAAAAAAAAAGAAAGGTAACACTTCTTGAGATCTCAGCTCTTTGGGGGATTACAGGTGCTCCAACCGTGTTAAAAGACTTAGGTTGTGCGACACAACAACTAGTAACAGAGCTAGGTGCACACGCTCACCCACCACCATGGTTTGTATTCACACATTTTGCTTTTTGACCTATTTATGTATAAATACAACTTATCTGGTCCTGTCATTAGTAGACCCAAGTGTTTACACCTGTAAAAATATGTTATTGTGGCCTATTATATTTCATCAACTGGCCAATGAAGTATTGTCATGTTTTTATGTTTCTCAAATAAATACCCCTTTAAAAATAGTAATCGATGTCTTCTAAAAAATACTTTGCTGCTGGGCATGGTGGCTCACTCCTGTAATCCCAAGAGGCTGAGGTGGGTGGATTGCTCGAGCTCACGAGTTAGAGCAACCTGAATAACAGTGAGACCTCGTCTCTACTAAAAATAGAAAAATTGAAGCAAGAGGATCGCTTGAGCCCAAGAGTTGGAGGTTGCTGTGAGCTACGATGCTGTGGCATTCTACCCAGGGAGACAGCTTGAGACTCTGTCTCAAAAAAAAAAAAAAAAATTTCCAGAGTTATATTTTTGGGATTTTCATCTTTTGGGATTGTGACTTTAAGGATTCTTAGACTTTAGGGATTTTGCTCTTTCAAGATTTTAGACCAAACCTGATATCAAAATATTCAGATCAACCAGCTTTAAAAGTTTTTTACTCTAAGCCTGAAGTGACTCAGAAAAACTTCAGTCCGACGGTAGGAGTTGCCATGAAGGGCTAATAAACTTGTAGTACTAAACAGAAAATAATTGACGTGAATTTTCCCTAAAATACTTCACCAGCATTTCTAACACAGAAAGATCACACCATATCCCATGCTGCCAAATTGATTAGTCAGCTTTTCATTTTTTTTAGAGACAGAGTCTCACCCTCAGTAGGGTGCTGTGGTGCCACAGCTTACAGCAATCTCAAACTCTTTGGTTTAAGGGATTCTCTTGCCTCAGTCTCCCAAGTAGTGGGACTACAGGTGCCCGCCACAACTTCCGGCTAGTTTTTTCATTGCAGTTTGGCAGGAACTAGGTTTGAACCCGCCACCCTCACTGAGCTACAGGCACCACCCTATTAGTCAGCTCTTAGTTCCTTTTTTTACTAGGTTTTGTTCACTATGTCAAAAGAATTTTGGTAAAGAAAACTCTTACACATAGTCTTCTCTCAAAACCACACATTTTAAAAAATTGCCCATAAAAGTAAGGCTAACAGCATGTGTGGACTCAATAATATTTGGAGTAAATACCTTTAAAGGTCATGTACTTACAGGTGGAGAAAGCTCTAATAAATCTTGTATTCTATTCAAAATATCTTCAATGAAAGGATTCATTTGTTTACTGAAAACAAAAGCAAAAAGGAAAATTACAAGCAAATAATAGTGCTTAAAAATTGCCAAAATAACAAATCCTCCTTTAAAACAAAACAAAAGTTCAGTAGGCTAGTTACATCTGATTAAAAGTGGCTATGATTAACTTTTTAAAATTCCCTGGTTTTGATTTATATTTCCCTAATAATTAGTGACACTGAGTATCTTTTCATGTGTTTACTGGCCATTTATTTATTTCTTTAAAGAAATGTCTATTTAGATCCTTTACTTAATTTTTAATTGGGATTTTGATTGAGTTGTAATGATACATTATATATTCTAAATATAAAACATATTTGGAAAAACGAAGATAAAAAATTCCCTCTCTGCTTTCTAGTGACAGACTGTCAAGATGATGTACAATCTTATAGGCCTAATAAGGAGTGTTGTGCACATCAAAAAATGTACCAGAAATGAATACAGGACAGATGAGGGTAACAAATGTGTTTTCAGGCTGGATGCAGTGGCTCTTGCCTCTCTAACTCTTCCACTTTGGGAGGCCAGGAGTTTGAGGCTGCAGTGAGCTATGATGTTGCCCCTGCACTCTGGGCCAGGCAACAAATCGGGACCCTGTCTCCAAAAAAGAAAGAAAGAAAAAAGTATTTCAAGGACTATATTTGCTAGATGGCTAGGATTTCAAAGAAGTCATATAGGGATCTATAGAAATGAATTTTATTGATGATGACAGGTGTACCCATTAAGGGCATGCAAACCATTTCTTAGTAATGAACAAAATATCTGGCTAATGTGCAGAAAAAGCAGTCATAACATAAAAGGAACATATGATAAAGAATACCTCAGAACAGAAAGAACGAAATCTATTGCAGCTCTTGGAAAATAATTCACGTCTATTTAATAACAT
Source organism: Perodicticus potto (assembly GCA_963574655.1). Taxonomy (NCBI): domain Eukaryota; kingdom Metazoa; phylum Chordata; class Mammalia; order Primates; family Lorisidae; genus Perodicticus; species Perodicticus potto. Next base: position 29,727 of record CAUYRH010131347.1, on the reverse strand, counting down.
AAAAAATAAAGAGCTAAACATAACACACAGAAGTAGCTGCAATGCTATACTTACTTGAGAGATTTGACAAATCTAGAAAACAGGTACGCAGTCCTGCTCCGGACTTTCGCACTGGAGTGCCGCAGACCTCTGTGGTCTAAGAAAGCCATCTAAAGAGACAGAGACACCCTTACTATTGCCGCACTTACTCAAGGCCTTCGTGGCTATTGTCACGCCACATTTTTGTTTACATCTAATTTTATTTCTTAGCTCCTAAAAGAAAGGGACCAGGAATATACACACAGTGATTCTGTGCTCCACACCAAGCCCTTGAGGACTTGTCTCAACAACTCACTAGACAAACTGCCCACTTAACCAAAACAGAGGAGGGACTAGTTTCAGGTGTGTTTTTATTAGAATGTTTTGAGTTTCTGATTCCGAGAAAAAGTAGAGAGGACAGAAAATAGAAAACTAACTGTTTATTAGCTGAAATACATGGAAAATAAAGATCCAAAGCAAAATGTATACTTACTAGTACACACGGAATGTGCTGAGGTTCGACTGTGAAAAACTTCTCATATCTAACAACTGTTTCAAAGAACTCTAATGTCACAGACGTATGCTGATAGGAACTGACTCCTGACGTCACCAACTGCAGCAGGAGAAGGTGAAGAAACCTATTCTTATTCATTGCAACATCAAAATGCCCCACTATTACCAAACACTAAGCTGTAACATATGAGCAATTCCCACTAGCTTCTAGTGAAAACGGAATTTTCAAAGAAATGATCTTCAGTATACTTACAGTTCGCATCATATCCTGCAAAGCACTAGCTTTGGAAACGTCCCCTGAGAAATGAGCCCCGTGAGACACGGGAAGAGCTTCAGCCAACATATACAGCAACCTTATGGCCACTTCCACGTCCATGAACCGCGTGGTCTGCCAGTTCCTACCAAGGTACATGTCACTGAGGTCTGAACACACAGCAAGTGAAGTACAGGATAAAATACCAACAGAAGCCTCTTTAATTATTAAGAGGCCATAGCAGGCTTGGTGCCCGTAGCTCAATGGTTAGGGTGCCGGCAGGGCTGGCCGTTTCAAACCTGGCCCTGGGCCTGCTAAACAACAATGACAACTGTAACAACAACAAAAATAGTCAGGTGTTGTGGTGGGAGCCAGTAGTCCCAGATACTTGGGAGGCTGAGACAAGAGAATCGCTTACGCCCAAGAGTTTGAGGTTGCTATGACGCCACGGCACTCTACTAAGGGTGACTGTCTCAAACAAACCCAAACTCATAGCAATTATTAATTTTTCTAGGCAACAAAATTTATAATCACAAAAGCAGAAAGGACCAAGAGATATCAAGGAGACAAGAAATGTGCAGTTTTGGCTCAGCTCCTGTAGCTCAACAGGTAGGGCACCGGCCACATACCCCAAGGCTTGCAGGTTCGAATCTGGCCCAGGCCAGCTAAACAACAACGACAACTGCAATAAAAAAATAGCCAGGTGTTGTGGTGGAAACCTGTGGTCCCAGCTGCTTGGGAGGCTGAGGCAAAAGAATTGCTTAGGCCCAAGAGTTTTGAGGTTGCTGTGAACCACAACACTCTGCTGAGGGCAACTTAGTGAGACTCTGTCTCGAAAAAGAAGGGAAAGGTGCATTTTCCAGAGATTCACCTAAGACCTTAATAAGCAACATGGATCAATAATTCACAGTAATCACTTATTTTAGGTCATGGTCAGAAAGTGAAGAGTGGGCTTATTAAAACGACAGCAAACTCACTGCAGTGTAGAGCTGAACACTCTGCCAACAGACGCTAGCAGCAACTCCGGTGAGACCTGAGCCAGTCTGTCCAGCAACAGCTTCAGTTGTTTTCTGTATTCTACAAACATGGCTTCGTCTTCACCCTGTCAATAATTGAAACTCTCATTTAAAAAACATAAAAGACTTGAATACTCATGTATTTAGTTCTCTTGCAGCTTTTTGCGTTTACTAATTTACTATTTTTATTTTTTCATCAATATTCATTTAATAGGAAAACTACTATGTTGAGCAGCTTCTCTCTGCCGGCTCACAAATAAGTATTTTCAACCTTTCAAAAGCTCAGAGCCAGAAACAGTCTAAGGAGAAGGGTAAGGACAAGAGTCTAGGGGCTGGGTGCAGTGGCTCACCCCTGTTATCCCAGGGAGGCTGAGGCAGGAGGATGATTTGAGCCCAGGAGCTTCAGGTTGCTGTGAACTAGGCTGATGCCAGGCCACCAGGCTGGGACAAGCATGAAATTGTCTCAAAACAAAACAAGAGTGTAGAGCCAGAATGGGTTTGTGTCATTCCTGTCTGGCAGTGCCCACTACAGAAAGTGCTAATATCACACGCCTGGAGACAGCATGTTACAAGCCACGCACATCCTAGATGCTCACGTGCTGGTCATCATCACCACCATCCTTTTACAGCCCCCAAGTTTTTTGATGTATAAGGTAGGAATAGAACACTTCTAGCTTTAGCACCACCTGCCAGATCTGAATCCCTTAAGAGCACCTGCCAGCTCTCTGTACGACGGGAATGGGGTGACCCATTTACAGCCCCGGCAGAGACTTGTCACTGAGCTAAGTCCAGAGGCCTCATTTGCGCTTGCCCACGTGGACTTACGAAGTGAGGTTCATCACTTTTATGAAATACCAAGTGAAAAAGGATCACCAATAATAATGCCGATGTTTTACTAAACTCACTGCTACAAAGTGTTTTTAAAAGGGTTGTTAATGGACAAAATATCAAAACTGAAGGATTAAGCATCTTTTATTAGTTTCACCCAAGGTTGACATTAATATAAACAAGGATAATTTTTCAACAACTTCTTGTACTAAACAACAAAAACTTGAAATACTGATTTGATACTAAGTAAAGAATAAAATTAAAACCAATTTCTCAACACAAAAGTTCCTACCTCATTTTCAAAGTTATATTCTTCATCATAAGTCAATTTTTTCATAACGGCCAACATGATTGCCTAAAATCAATAATAAAATAGTCTTTGTCAGTAAGAGTCCTTTGAATTTGACATAATTTGAAATCAAGCTACATCTTCGGGCAGATTAGAGGAGCACAGAAGTCCTTACCTCCACGTCAGCTTTCTGCTGGTCCGAGAGCACCGTGAGCTGTGAACAGAAAAGCAGTAATGCATGAGACTTCCTCAAGTTATACTCGTACACCAGAACACTTTCCTCCTCAACTAAGTTCTTCTAAAACATGCACACAACCTCTTTGGCAGGTGTTTTGGCAACATCTACCCGTAGTTAATACACACCTAACCAAAGACCTAGCAATCCACTCCTGGTAGGTAAAAACATGGAGGTGAATTCAATTTTTAAAGATATATATTATGTATTCAGGAAAGAAAGTTACAAAGTTTCATTTTGGTTTTTTTTGTTTTTGTTTTTTATTTTTACATATACATGTGTTTAGTAGGTTTCCACTTTTTGCCTTCACAGGATTAAAAAGGCTTAAAATTTAAAAACAATAACAATGTTTAAGATAAGGACTAGAAACAAAAACCTCGTAAAAAATGAATGAAGATAAATACATTCAGAAAAGAAAACAGACAATTACTGCATCGAAATATTAAGCAATAATAATAATGCAAAGAAAGTAATGTTCACATTGTCAAATAAGAGTATGTCTATTATAGAATGTTTTGACTCTGAGGTTCAGTATGAAGTCATCAGTTAACTTATTTTTTTTCCCCTGAAGTCTCAAAAAATAGGCAACTAATATTATATAAACAAAAGGAAAAGACAGTTTTAAAAAAAAAGATTATGCCAAATCTTATAGAAAATAGAAAGAGAAGAAATATTTCAAAATCATTCTACTTGATCTGGATACACCTGATATTGAAATTGGAGAAAATATACTGTTATAAAGGGAAATTACAAACATATTTCACTTACAAAAGAGGATGCAATATCCTAAACAACATATTGACAAGCTGAATTACAAATTAATGTTTAAGTTAATATACTTTGGTCAGAATTGAATCCAATTTATATGAAAATTAGTCACTATTTTCTATTCTCTTCTCTTTTTGTTTTCTTTCTCTGATCCCCTCCCTCCTTCTCTCTCTGTCTGCTCTCCCCTTCCCCCATGTCCCACTGTGTCATTAATTGTCATTTAATGTCCTCATATCAAAGTTGAATACACAGGATTCATGCTTCTCTATTACTGTGATGTTTCACTAAGAATAATGTGTTCCACTTCCATCCAAGTTAGTACAAACACTGTAAAGTCTCCATTTTTTTGATGGCTGAATAATATTCCATGATATACATATACCACAGCTTACCAATCCATTCCTGGGTAGAAGGACATTTAGGTTGTTTCCACATTTTAGCGATTGTAAATTGGGCTGCGATAAACAGCCTAGTGCAAGTGTCTTTATAATAAAAGTTTTTTTCTTCTGGATAGATGCCCAGTAATGGGATTGCAGGATCAAATGGGAGGTCTAGGTTGAGTTATTTGAGCTTTCTCCATACTTCCTTCCAAAAAGGCTGTATTAGTTTGCAGTCCCACCAGCAGTGTAAAAGTGTTCTTTTCTCACCACATCCACACCAGCATCTGCAATTTTGAGATTTTGTGATATAGGTCATTCTCGCTGGAGTTAGATGTTATCTCGGGGTGGTTTTAATTTACATTTCTCTAATAATTAGGGATGATGAGCATTTTTTCAAGTGTTTACTGGCCATTTGTCTGTCATCTTTAGAGAAGATTCTATTCATCTCTTTTCCCCATTAATGTATGGGATTGCTGGTTTTTTCTGGTAGATTAATTGAAGTTCTGTATAGATCCTAGTTATTAAACTTTTGTCAGATTCAAAATGTGCAAATATCCTTTCCCATTGGGTAGGTTGTCTATTGGCTTTGGTTGTTGTCTCCTTGGCTGTACAAAAGCTTTTCAGTTTAATTAAGTCCCATTTGTTTATTGTTGCAGTTGTTGCTATTACCATGGCAGTCTTTCTCATAAAGTCTTTCCCCAGGCTGATCTCTTCCAGTGTTTTTCCAATTCTTTCTTTGAGGATTTTTATCGTCTCATGCCTTAACTTTAAGTCCTTTATCCATCTTGAATCAATGTTTGTGAGTGGAGAAAGGTGCAGGTCCAGCTTCAGTCTTTTACATGTGGATATCAAATTCTCCCACAACCATTTATTGAATAGGGAGTCTTTCCCCCAGTGGACGCTCTTGTTTGGTTTATTGAAGATTAGGTGGCTGTAAGTTGTTGGTTTCATTTCCTGGTTTTCTATACGATTCCAAGTATCTATGTCTCTATTTTTGTGCCAGTTCATGCTGTCTTGACCACTATGGCCTTGTAATACAGCCTAAAATCTGATATGGTGATAACCTCAGCTTTGTATTTACTACTAAAAACTGCCTTAGCTATACGGGGTTTTTTCTGGTTCCATACAAAGCGCAGAATCATTTTTTCCAGGTCTTGAAAGTAGGATGTTGGTATTTTAATAGGGATGGCATTGAATCAGTAAATTGCTCTAAGAAGTATAGACATTTTAACAATGTTGATTCTTCTCAGCCATAAGTTCTTCCATTTGTTCTGCTATTTCCTTTCTTAGGGTTTCATAATTTTCTTTATAGAGGTCTTTCACCTCTTTTGTTAGGTATATTCCTAAGTATTTCATTTTCTTTGGGGCTATGGTGAAGGGAGTTGTGTCCTTAATTAACCTCTCATCTTGGCTGTTGTTGGCATACAAAGGCAAGTGACTTGTGGACGTTGATTTTATATCCTGAGACATTACTTTATTCTTTGATGACTTCCAAGAGTCTTGTGGTTGAGTCTTTGGGGTTCTCTAAGTATAAGATCATATCATCAGCAAAAAGGGAGAGTTTGACCTTCTCTGCACCCATTTGGATGCCCTTTATTTTCTTGTCTTGTCTAACTGTATTAGCTAGAACTTGCAGCACTATGTTGAATAGTAGTGGTGACAGAGGACAACCTTGTTTGGTTCCAGTTCTGAGAGGAAAAGCTTTTAGTTTTACTCCATTCAGTAAAATATTAGCTGTGGGTTTGTCATAGATAAACTGTGATCAGTTTAAGAAATGTGCCACCTATACCTATACTCCTCAGTGTTCTAATTAGAAAAGGATGCTGGATTTTATTGAATGCTTTTTCTGCATCTATTGAGAGGATCATATAGTCTTTGGTTTTGCTTCTGTTGATATGGTGAATAATGTTTATGGACTTGCAAATATTAAACCAGCCTTGCATCCTTGGGATGAAACCTACTTGATCGTGATGTATAACTTTTTTGATAATAAGCTGTAATCTATTGGCCAAGATTTTGTTGAGAATTTTTGCATCTATATTCATTAGTGAATTATTCATTTGTATAATCTCACTTTACATATACAACACTCTCAGAATAAGAATATACTATTACCACCAATTATAATAACTGAAAACAGTTTAAAAAGTTTTTTTTTCTTTTTTGTAGAGACAGAGTCTCACCTTATTGCCCTCGGTAGAGTGCTGTGGCATCACAGCTCACAGCAACCTCAAACTCTTGGGCTTAAGTGATTCTCTTGCCTCAGCTTCCCAAGTAGTTGGGACTACAGGCATCCCCCCTCAACACCTGGCTATTTTTTTGTTGTAATTGTCATTGTTATTTGGCAGGCCTGGGCTGGGCTTGAACCTGCCAGCTCCCATGTATGTGGCTGGTGCTCTAGTCGTTGAGCTACAGGCACCAAGCCCGGTTTAAAAAGTTTTTTTTTTTTTTTGTAGAGACAGAGTTTCATCTTATTGCCCTCGGTAGAGTGCTGTGGCATTACAAAGCTCACAGCCTTCTCCAACTCCTGGGCCTAGGCGACTCTCCTGCCTCAGCCTCCTGAGTAGCTGGGACCAGAGGCACCCGCCACAATACCTGGCTATTTTTTTGTTGCAGTTCGGCTGGGGCTGGGTTTGAACCCGCCAACTTGGTATTTGGGGCTGGCGCCTTACTGACTGAGCCACAGGCGCTGCCGCAGTTTAAAAATTTTTATACATGCCATCCTTACCCTCTCCCATTTTTAGTTGTTTGACATCTACATCATTGAATTATATAGTCTTTACACAATATAATCTCTCCCATTTAGTCTTAGTTTAACAAATAACTATATATTTAATACTAACCACCAGTTGTTATAATGATCTCCCACTAGTCATTTTGATTGATTGTCTGAAACTTATTTTCTAGATGATTCCTGAGAAAGGGTTTATGGAAAGAATAGTCTCTGAGTTCTTGCATGTTGAGAGCACTTTTACTTTTATACTTTTATAGCCAGGAAATCAATTTTGCTGGCTATAAAATCCTTGACTCTCACCTGGTTTCTTATACCCTCAATGAATCCCCAACAATAAAAAAAAGTCCTTGACTCTCATTTCATTTCCTTGAGTATCTTAAATATGTTAATCCATTTTCTTCTGGTATTGAGCATTGCTGTTGAAAACTCATAAAGATGTTCTAACTTTTTTTTTGTTCAGACAGAGTTTTGCTATGTCATCCTTGGTAGAGTGTCGTGACATCACAGCTCACAGCAACCTCCAACTCTTGGGCTTAAGCAATTCTGTTGCCTCAGCCTCCCAAGTAGCTGGGACTACGGGTGCCTACCACAATGCCTGGCTATTTTTTGTTGCAGTTGTCATTGTTGTTTAACTGGCCCGGGCCAGGTTCAAACTCTCGAGCCAACGATGTATGTCGCTGACGCCATAACCACTGTGCTATGGGCACCGAGCCAAGATGATCTAATTTTATTTACTAGTAATGGTGACAGAGGACAACCTTGTTTGGTTCCAGTTCTGACAGGAAAGAACATGTGCTAGTTTTGCCTTGATGCCCAAAATAATTTTTCTTTTTCTTAAAAGTCCAGTAAGTCACTCCTGTAATCCTAGCACTCTGGGAAGCTGAGGTGGTGGATTGCCTGAGCTCATGGGTTCCAGACTAGCCTGAGCAAGAGTGATACCCTGTCTCTAAAAATAGCCAGGAGTTGTGGCAGGCGCCTGTTGTCCCAGCTACTTGGGAGGCTGAGGCAAGAGAATCATTTGAGCACAAGAGTTGGAGGTTGCTGTAAACTATAACATCACAGCACTTTATTGAGGGTGACAAAGTGAGGCTCTGTCTCAAGTGAAAAAAAAAAGAGGTCCAGTAAGTTTTTATGTTTATGGCTTAGTGGTGATCATTTTTGAGTCAATCTTCTTAGGTATACAATCTTTTTAGAATTACATACTCTTCCAGTATGTAATTAAAAAATGATTTTTTTTTCAGCGCCACCTGTGGCTCATCGAGTAGGGCGCCGGCCCCATATACCAAAGGTGGCAGGTTCAAACCCGGCCTCGGCTGAACTGCAAAACAAAAAAATAGCCGGGCATTGTGGCAGAAGCCTAGAGTCCCAGCTACTCGGGAGGCTGGGGCAAGAGAATCGCCTAAGCCCAGGAGTTGGAGGTTGCTATGAGCTGTGTGACACCACAGCACTCTACCGAGGGCAATAAAGTGAGACTGTCTCTACCAAAAAAAAAAAAAAAAAAGATTTTTTTCTTTTCATGAGCGTTTTAGTGGATTAGGGTTTTTTTTGTTTGTTGGTTTGTTTTTTTATAGAGACAGAGTCTCACTTTGTCACCCTTGGGAGAGTGCCATGGCGTCACACAGCTCACAGCAACCTCCAACTCCTGGGCCTAGGTGATTCTCTTGCCTCAGCCTCCTGAATAGCTGGGACTATAGGTGCCCACCACAATGTCCGGCTATTTTTCTGTTTTGCAGTTTGGCCGAGGCCGGGTTTGAACCTTCCACCTTCGGTATATGGGGCTGGCGCCCTACTTGATAAGCCACAGGCGCTGCCCGGTTTTTATTGTTTCTTATGTTCTTTACTTTGATTTTCTTCTTCAGACACTTCTGTTAGTTGTATGCTAGATTTTCTTTTCTTTTCTTTTTTTTTTTTGAGACAGAGCCTCAAGCTGTCACCCTGGATAGAGTGCTGTGGCATCACAGCTCACAGAAACCTCCAATTCCTGGGCTCAAGCGAATCTCCTGCCTCAGGCTCCCAAGTAGCTGGGACTACAGGCACCCGCCACAAAGCCCGGCCATTTTTTGGTTGCAGCCATCATTGTTGTTTGGCAGGCTGGGCTGGATTCAAACCCGCCAGCTCAGGTGTACGTGGCTGGCGCCTTAGCCCATTGAGCCATAGGCGCCGAGCCACTAGATTTTCTTAGTGTAACTTAAACATTTGTTGCTTGCTCGCAAATCTTTTTAATCCTTCTTTTCATTTGTTTTTGAAATTCTTTTATTGTGTTAATATATATGTATCATAAAATTTACTATTCTAAACATTTTTTTTTTTTTTTTTTTTTATTGAGACAGAGCCTCAAGCTGTCACCCTGGATAGAGTGCAGTGGCATCCCAGCTCACAGCAACCTCCAATTCCTGGGCTCAAGTGAGTCTCCTGCCTCCGCCTCCCAAGTAGCTGGGACTACAGGCACCGGCCACAATGCCCGGCCATTTTTTTTTTGGTTGAAGCCGTCATTGTTGTTTGGCGGGCCCGGGCTGGATTCGAACCCGCCAGCTCAGGTGTACGTGGCTGGCGCCTTAGCCCGTTGAGCCACAGGCGCTGAGCCTAAACATTTTTTTTTGAGACAAAGTCTGAAGCTGTTACCCTGGGTAGAGTGGCGTGGCGTCATAGCTCACAGCAACTTCCAATTTTTGGGCTCAAGTGGTCCACTTGCCTCAGTTTTTCTAATTTTGGTAGAGACAAGATCTTGCTTTTGCTCAGGCTGGTCTTGAACTTGTAAACTCAAGCAATCCACCCACCTCGGCCTCCAAAGTGCTAAGATTACAGGCGTGAGCCACCATACCTGGCCAAATCTAAACATTTTTAAGTATACAGATCAGTGACATCAGGCACATTCACATTTTTTTTTCTTTTTTGAGACAGAGTCTCATTTTGTCACCCTCAGTAAAGTGCTGTGGCGTCACTGCTCACAGCAACCTCAAACTCTTGGGCTTAAGCAATTCTCTTGTCTCAGCTACCCAAGTAGCTGGGACTACAGGTACCTCCACAATGCCCTGCTGGTTTTAGAGACAAAGTCTTGCTATGGCTCAGGCTGGTCAAGAACTCGTGAGCTCAAGCAATCCACCCACCTCAACCTCTCAGAATGCTCGGATTACAAGCGTCAGCCACCACACCCAGCTACCACATTCACATTATTGTGTAATCATCACCACCATCCATCTGCAGAATTCTTTCGTTTTCCCAAACTGAAATTCATTAAACACTAACTCCCCAGTTCCTCTTTCCCCACACCCTTTTAATAGCTATTCTACTTTCTGTCTGCATGAATTTGTCTGTCTGCATGTACTTTGAGTACCTCATATAAGTGGAGGTATACAATATTTACCCTTTTGTGACTGGCTTATTTCACTTGGCATAAACGTCCTCATGGTTTACTCATGTCATAACACCTGGCTTCTCTTAATTTTTGGTTGCAGCCGTCATTGTTGTTTGGCGGGCCCGGGCTGGATTCGAACCCGCCAGCTCAGGTGTACGTGGCTGGTGTGCCTTAGCCCGTTGAGCCACAGGTGCCGAGCTGCTTCACTTAATTTTTATTTAAAAAAATCATCCTTTTAATTTCTTTTCCTTCAGACATTGTTGGTTGTTTTATTCTATTCCTTTTAGTTTTGATTTTATTTCCAAAATAACTTTCCTCCTTATTTCTTGAGTTCCAATTGCTGAATGTTTTAGTTCTGATTTATGCTGTTCTTTCATGTCTTGCATCACCTCATCAATGTCGTTTAGATTGTTTTAAAGTAACAGATTACAGTTTTTGGAATATCCTTTTTATTCCTTTGAAATAGGGGTTTTATTCTGCTCTTTATTTTCTTTATTATTATATTAACTTTTATGAAATGTGGCCCCAATCCTTTTTCCCCCTCATTTCTGTATGGAAATAAGAAGGAGGCTTGATTCTGCTGGCTCTTCTAACTCCACAAAACTCCCTTTGCTCTTGGTTTCTTAAATGTTAAAAAAATATAGTGAGTTGCTTTCTGAAATTTCCTGCCTCTGCTCCCATCTCTCACTTTTATTTGGACCATCTCTTTCTTTTGTTTCTATTTTCCTTAACCTGCTCAACGTTGATTCAGCTCCCAGCAGCTTCTCTTCAGTGTGCAGTCTTGCCTTCCATGGGAGACCTGGCTGGGCAGTTTTGAGAAATCACTGTGGCTGAGTTCCTTCGTCCTCTTCAGTGTTCACCACGGCTTGGTTGTACTCGGTCGCTACTTGAATAGGTGAAAGCCCTGCAAACTTCAGCTTCTCTCTCAAATGGAACTTACTGGTGAACCGCCTGATAACTGCTTTGGGCTTCTTCATTCTCAGGTCTGTTAGATGGCCCATCACTGCCTCCTTTCTTCTGGACAGATGCAGATAATATGCAGGTTTTGTAGCCATCAGTGGTTTGTTCCCACTTATTTGTATTTTGGAATTTGTAAGGACACCCTGCAAACTAGCCTTGGCTTTGCTATCTAGTTGCTCTGTTTTTATGTGAGAATTTAAGAAGATCCAAAAATGTACTGGCTTTGCTGCTGCCATATCCCCAAATTTCTTTCCATATACATATGCCAAAAGTTATATACAGGGTGTCCATAAAGTTCATGTGCAATTTAAAATAGTTGTCTAGGGGCAGCACCTGTGGCTTAATGGAGTAGGACGCTGGCCCCATTTAGCAGAGGTAAGGGGTTCAAACCCAGCCCTGGCCAAAAAAACTGCAAAAAAAAAAAAAAAAGGAGTTGTCTATTTAAAATTGTACATGAACTTTATAGATACCCTGTGTGTGTGAGTATATATATATTTTAATATATATTCCTATAAATATATATATTCACATAAATATATATTTATATATTTGTATAATATATTCATATATAAATATATGTATTCCTATATTTATATTATATAATATTATATATTCTATTATATATAATACAGGATATAATTATAAATTATATAATATTATATTGGAATCCAATTATAATATATAATACAGAATATAATTATAAATATATAATATTAATTATATATAAATTACATATATTCATTATATTATATAATTTATAATTATATCCTGTATTATATATATTATATAATATGTTATATAATTATATAGTATATATTATATTTATATAAAAATATATAAATATATGTACATATATTTATGTAAATATATATTTATAATTTATATATACTTATATATTTATGTGTTTATATAAAACTTTTATACTTATATATATTTTCATATACATATATACTTATATATGAATATCTATACATATATACTTATTGTATATATTTCTATATATTTCTATGACTACATATATACACATATATTCTTTTTTTTTTTTTTGAGACAGACCCTCAAGCTGTCACCCTGGATAGAATGTCGTGGCATCACAACTCACAGTGACCTCCAATTCCTGGGCTCAAGCGAGTCTCCTGCCTCTGCCTACCAATTAGCTGGGACTGCAGGCACCTGCCAGAACGCCCGACCATTTTTTGGTTGCAGCCGTCATTGTTGTTTGGCGGGCCCGGGCTGGATTTGAACCCGCCAGCTCAGGTGTACTTGGCTGGCGCCTTAGCCCTTTGAGCCACACATATATTCATATATATTCACATATACGTATATAGCTAGCATCTGTGTATACCATCTACACTTACATGTACATGCTGACAAATGTAGGTTTTACTCTTTAAAGAAAGTAATAGCAGAATAACATTTTATACATTGTTAATCTGGAACTATTGGTAGCTTTGTGAACTTAACCTTTTGATGTGTTTCCTTGGTCTGTGTCACCCAAACCCAGATCTGTCTGCTGCCAAACCTTCTTCAGCCACGACACTGTATTGCCATGAGTCTCAGTTTTCCCTTTTCAGTCCTGATACCTCGTACTGGTAGCTGGGCTGGCAATTATCAGCTAGGCTGTTAGTTCTCTGCTGAATACAATTTCATTAAATATCAACATCAGATGTGATTACTCCATGATTATAATGGAATAAGATAGAAACAAGATTGCTCTGCAACCATGGAAATGACCATACTTCGTCCCTCTCAGCTAACGTGAATGATTCTGCTTCTTTATCAAGTGTCAGCGCTAACCCCATTTCATTCCTCCTGCTTCCTAGAAAAATAATTATTTGTTTTTTTTTTGGAGACAAAGTCTCAAGCTGTCACCCTGGGTAGAGGGCCGTGGCATCACAGCTCACAGCAACCTTCAATTCCTGGGCTCAAGCAAGTCTCCTGCCTCTGCCTCCCAAGTAGCTGGGACTACAGGCGCCTGCCACAAAGCCTGGCCATTTTTTGGTTGCAGCTGTCATTGTTGTTTGGCGGGCCCGGGCTGGATTTGAACTTGCCAGCTCAGCTGTACGTGGCTGGCGCCTTAGCCCGTTGAGCCACAGGCGCTGAGCCGAAAAATAATTATTAAGGTAGCCACTCACAGGGTTGTCCCCACTTTCTGAAAGTAGCCAGTCCAGAACAGAACCCCTGCTCCCTGAAGCCATCCCCTATATCACCTCGCTTTCATCAGGCTCTCCCTCAGTTTTCTCTGGCGTGCAGACACCCTTGATGCAGCAAATCAATACGCTTAATTTTACTTGACTACAGATGTGTTCCTGGTGTCATGGGGCACTGGGCTTCATTACCAGGTCTTCCAAAGATCACATTTGTAACATAGCTTGAAAATTGTCGTTTGATGTACAAATAGTAGTTAGTGCTAATATTTTTTTTAAAGATAGGGTCTTGCTGTGTTTCTCAGGCTGGTCTCAAACTCCAGGCCTCACCTGATCCTCCCACCTCAGCCTCTGGAGTTGCTGGGATTATAGGCATGGGCCTGCAATGAATACTGGAAACAGATATTCTCTTTCGAATGGTTAGGTTTTAAATAGAGAAAAGTAATATAGCAAGCTCCCTTTCACTGGTAAGAGAGATGTTGAATTTGTAGATGCTAGGTACCTGAGATCTTGCTATATCCAAAGCTAAGGCAAAGGCACCTCTAGACTCTACACTTGAAGAGGAAGGTGATCTTTTGGGTACCCTAGAGAGACCACCCTATTCATTTTCCTCATTTTACAAACACCAGGGAGGAGAGACTTGTCCAACTTCACAGAACCCAAGTCTGGAAATGGTATGAAGATTCTTTTTTTTTTTTTTCGAGGCGGTGTCTCGCTATGTCACCCTTGGTAGAGTGCTGTGGCATCACAGGTAACAGCAACCTCAAACCCTTGGGCTTAAGTGATTCTCTTGCCTCAGCCTCCCAGGTAGCTTGGAATACAGGTGTCAGCCACAATGCCCGGCTATTTTTCTTTTTTTGTTGTTGTTGTTGCAGTTTGGCCAGGCCAGGTTCGAACCTGCCACCTTCGGTATATGGGGCCGGTGCCCTACTCACTGAGCCACAGCTCCTTTTTTTTTTTTTTTTCTTTTTTTGCAGTTTTTGGCCAGGGCTGGGTTTGAACTCGCCACCTCCTGCATATGGGGCCGGTGCCCTACTCCTTTGAGCCACAGGTGCCACCCAGTATGAAGATTCTTTTTTTTTTTTTGCAGTTTTTGGCCGAGGCTGGGTTTGAACCCACCACCTCTGGCATATGGGGCTGGCGCCCTACTCACTGAGCCACAGGCGCTGCCCCCAGTATGAAGATTTTTAATCTTATTCTTTATGGGAATGAAAGTAAAGATTCCTATACACCTAGATGGATCAAGTTATACCTGGAGCAAGATATACTCCTGAACTGTTAGATGATAGGGGAAAAATCCTATTGACTTATTTGCTACTGTTATTATTATTTATTTTGCTTTGGCCCCTTCTGGTTAGATTTTCTGTCTCTATCAACTTGAAGAATTGTAACAAATACAACAGATGACTGTGTCACGCACTGGTAATTGGGGACCTCTGATCTAGCCACCCTCCTGGAATACACTGAACTCTCCTTTTCATAAGATACTCTCCGTTTGTCTAGGGCCAACCCAAAGACTCCTCACATCCTCTCTTCACCTTCTCATCCTATTTCACTCAACTTCCAATGTAAATTCTGGAGTCTAAATACACTTTTGCTCCGCACTCCATTAGGACAGGGTGAGCTGTGACAACTCTTCTTTCACAGAGGTGGCCCAGCTCTGCTGGGGGTGGCAGGAAAGAGGAATGAGCTCTTTCTTTTACATACCAGTAATGTCATTCCTTCCTCCTCCAGGGGGGCCCATGGCTGTCACAAGCAGCACATCCACGATGTCGAGCCTGTTTGTGTCCTTCTTGTCAAACCAGTAACCATGGTCAATCCATTGCCTTAGGAGCTCAATGGGGGGCTGTGCCCCATAGACCTCTTTGGCTGGCATGTTGAGGTCATCTGGGGAAAGAAGCCACAGTCACATGTTATACATCTATGGCATCCTCTGTTCTCATGGGCAGTAAGAGGTGACAGTTGCTTTTGTGGGGGAGTCTGTGCCCAGTCATCCCATTTCACAGTCTAGGCAGGGCCCAGTCAGTGGACATCTGTCCAGATGGGAGATGAGACCTCCTTCTGTCTTGCTGAGACCTCTGCTCATTGTGACTATAAGGAGGCATGGATTGCCATCAACAAATGGGCATTTAGCTTTTTCCCATTTCCCTCAGCCAAAAAATGTATATGTATAGCATATGTATTGATTGTCTGCTATATACTAGATATTTTGTTAAGTGCTTGGGGATATGATGGTGAGAAAGGCAGTCAAGCTACCAGCCAATAGAATATATAATTTGACCAGAAGGTAATAGTTAAATTCTAGTGGGAGCAAGGCTTTGATCTGGGATTTTTGATGAGCAAAACAAAAATATTAAAAATAGGCTATGACTTCCTTGAAGGCAGGGACTGAATAGTCCCCAGTCCTGGCACATAGGAGGCACTCAACAAAATGAAGGCTCTTTTAGTTTTTCTTTGACGAACATTGTTTGAGTGCCCAGTTTGTGGCAGGTGACATTTTAGGAACTTTTTTTGTTTGTTTTGAGACAGAGTTTCACTATGTCGCCCTCGGCAAGTGCCGTGGCGTCACAGCTCACAGCAATCTCAAACTCTTGGGCTTAAGCAATTCTCTTGCCTCAGCCTCCCAAGTAGCTGGGACTACAGGCCCCCGCCACAATGCATGGGTAATTTTTGGCTGTACTTGTCAATTGTTGTTTGGCAGGCCCCGGCTGGGCTCGAACCTACCAACTCCGGTGTATGTGGCTGGCACCCTAGCTGCCGAGCTACAGGCGCCAAGCCAACATTTTAGGAACTTTACACACTTTATATTATCTAGTCCAATAATGGCTTTATAAGGAAGATAGTATTGCCTCTGTGTTAAAGGTATAGAACTGAGGGTAGAGAGGTTAAGTCACAATAAAGCAGAGATTAAAAAGGAAGGGAGGAGAAAAGGGAGGGGAGGGAAAGAATACTAACCTGTGTTAACCAGAAATGTTTTGTGTCCCAGAGAGAGCAGAAGGAATGTGCAGAAGTGCTACAAAGGGAAGTGCTGGTTTGGGGCAGCTTGGGGTGAAAGAACCTGGTTTTGTCTCGACCCAAGTCAATGTCTTACCCACAAACACCACTGCTTTCTTCCCTATGGGAGGTCCAAAAAGGCCCTTCCGCCTTCGATCCAGCTTGGACATGATGATATCTTGGGTCTGATTGGCTGAGGTTCTTGCAGAGAAATTGATGCAGTTGGGGAGGTAGGTATTTTTTGGCAGGCGGAGAAGGAAATTGTTGGTGATGGCCGATTTGCCAGTGCCTGTGGGCCCCACAAATAGCACTGGAATCTCATGGTTCAGGTAGATTTTTAAGAAGAAGGACTGCCGGGCTGTCTCCATCGTGGGGATAATGAGTTCTGAGATCTATGCCACAAAGACATGGGAAAGTCTTGGTCGTGGTCCCAGGAAAACTGGATCTTGGCATTCAAGAGACCTAGGTTTAAATTCTAGCTTCATTCCTTACAATCTTTGGGTCCCTGAATGAGCATTTAACCTCTCCAAGGACCTCAGTTTCTTCATCTGTGAAATGGGAATAATAATGATGCCTAATTCACAGAGCTGGTTTGAGGCTTAAATGAGACTTGACATGTAAAGCTAGGCATTACTGTCTATATTTTGTGGGTGAGCAAACAGAGATCCACAACCTTTTGGCAGCTTGCACAGTTAACACAGCAAATAAGTGAAAATGATAGGATTTGAATCCCAGTTTGTCAGATTCCAGAGTCTACAGTCTTAACTACCAAACTATCACATTATAAACAACAATTAGAGTAAGGATTGGTCCATAGCTGCTGTATTCTGAGACCATTGCTCTGAACCAGCAATTCAATTCCTCCATGTCTCAGGCAAGGTCCACCTCCCACATGCCATTGATACTGCCTGGCTAAGAGGTTTAAGTAGGACCCTGGAGTCTCTGTTACCTGTGCTTGTCTCTGACGTGCTTTTCTCAATATTTGGATCCTTGATTCTAAGACCCAGCAGCGCCCATATAATCCCTTGCCTTTTCCAATATGGGGACTGCACAGATTCTTCCTGGTATTCAGGTCTCAGATGGATTCTGAGGGCTTGGTGTTGGGCTCCTGGAATCCCTATAACTTTTAATAGAACATCTTACCTTTGCTTGACTTCTCTGAGCCCGATCTCTGTCATTCGCCATTTAGCCACATTTGTTCCCTCCATGGGGAGAGGGGAATATATCACATGCCAAAGTGTCCTTGTATGTCTAAGCTGAATGGGACCAGTGAGAGAACTTGAGGCCACTGTGCTGAACAACTCCAGGGAATATCACTCTTTCTTTTGTTCACATAAATGGTACACCTTAAAGTGAAACTAGACCACATCCAACTGGTATCACCTGGGTCTGTGTAGCATGGTGGCCCTATGTACACTGGTATAAAAAAAAGTGACTTCTTTCTCTAATAATTTAAATCAAAGGAAAAGGATCAGATGAGACAAAGGAATCAAGTGGAGAAGAAGAGAATTAGCAGGTGTTGAGCTATGGATGTGTTGCTTGCATTTCCTGCTGCAATTTTCCCGGTACCACTCTTTGGCAGATGTATAATAATACAGGTGAAACAATTAAGAATAAAAAGCAAAACTGGTTAATTTTATCTAAAACTACATAGCCAGTAAGTGATGCTAAACGTGGAACCAGGTCCAAGATACATACTTTGCTACCAAGATTGGGAATTTAAAGCAAGTTGGGTTTCATAGGTTTTTATTTTCAGGAACTAGACCAGTTGTTTGACAAAGGAAAATTTCCCAGCAGGACTGACAATATGTTCTGCATTGGATTCTTCAATGTGTATCAATTTAGCAAGATTTCAAATCTCTGGACTTCAAGTGACTAAGCTCTTTAAGAGCTCAGTGCTGGGTTTTTCTGTATAACTCTCAGTCCCCAAGGTGTGTTCTAAAGTCAGGACACATTCACCCTGCTTCATCCTTGCTATATATACACCTGTCGCCTACTTAGTGTCTGACTTGGTTGTCAATATCTTCACTTCCCATCCACTGTCTGCCACTCTACCCAGAGCTTAAATGACTGGTCATCATTCCAGAAAGATAAATTTTGTCCACTATATTCTACTAACAGGGTC
Organism: Perodicticus potto; assembly: GCA_963574655.1. Classification (NCBI taxonomy): domain Eukaryota; kingdom Metazoa; phylum Chordata; class Mammalia; order Primates; family Lorisidae; genus Perodicticus; species Perodicticus potto. The sequence goes on along the minus strand of CAUYRH010131347.1, from coordinate 11,112 downwards.
ATAAAAGTGCTCATCTGAAAATATTTTCTACAAAGATTAAAATGTGTTGGAGTTGCAGGTAAATTGCCTGTTAACCAGGAAACTTATTAAATCAGAAACCATTTTTCTGAAAATTCTGATCAAGGAAATTTTTCTCTGAGGATTTTAAAGATCCTTCTGGCTGGGGAGATGACTAAGGGGTGAACTGATGACCAGCCGGTATGATAATAATCAGAATAGAAACACGCATTGATCCAGTCCCTCGTGTGTGCCATGTGCTCATGTATACCACTTTCAATCTTTGCGATCATCCTTTAAATGCTTTTAGAAAAAGTTTTGGTTAAGTAAACTGAGGCACAGTGGGCGAAGGCTGAGTAAGGAAGTTGGGTCTCTTTAATTCTAAAGTCCATGTTTTTGGAAGTTCATTCAGCTCATGTTTGAATCTTTTTCTAAAGAAAGCTCTTCAAAATGTTCACAAAGAACTGTTAATTCCTTCACCTGGAGAATATTTGGGTCATTTCAGAAACCACAGTTCTGGCTCGGCGCCTGTGGCTCAACTGGCTAAGGCGCAAGCCACGTACACCTGAGCTGGAGGGTTCGAATCCAGCCCCGGCCCACCAAACAACAATGACGGCTGCAACCAAAAAATGGCCGGGCGTTGTGGTGGGCGCCTGTAGTCCCAGCTATTTGGGAGGCAGAGGCAGGATGCTCACTTGAGCCCAGGAATTGGAGGTTGCTGTGAGCCGTGATGCCACAACACTCTCTCCAGGGTGACAGCTTGAGGCTCTGTCTCAAAAAAAACAAAAAAAACAAACAAAAAACCCCAGAAACCACAGTTATGTGGACAATGCTTCTCTTTTTACCTTTGCACCAGCTGGAATATTTTCCTCCTCTTTGGTGATGTACTCTGTCCATATGTCCCAATGTCCACCACCTTGTTTGACAAAGTAAAAATCATAGATGCTTCCTGGGCTCAAAGAAACAAAGCAAGTCATCAGCACACCAAAGGTTTACATTTCACATTTGAGGTACTTAATTACCTTAGCGATAGGCCTCTGGAAATGTATAACTACTAATACTGACATTGCTGTGATGAAACTTACATATTGCTGGTAACTGTGTAACCTGAAACAACACTTTTTAAAGAAAGTGACTTTATTATTTGTGTAAACACGATAGCGGCTAATTATGAAAAAAATTTTTTTTTTTTTGCACAGAATCTTGCTCTGTCATCTGGACTAGAGAGTGTCATGGTCTCAGCCTAGCTGACAGGAACCTCAAATTCCTGGGCTCAAGCAATCCTCCTGCTTCACCCTCCTGTGGTAGGAGGCACCCACCACTATGCCCAGCTAATCTTTCTAGTTTTATTGGAGATGGAGTCTCAAACTCCTGAGCTCAAGCAATCCTCCCACTTCAGCGGGAGGTTGCTGTGAACTGTGACACCATGGCACTCTAGCGAGGGCAATAAAATGAAACTTTGTCTCTCTAAAAAAAAAAAAAAAAAATTATTTTTAATAATGTAAACAGCAAGTGTTAAAATAGAATAAAAAGAGGAAATAAATCACTCCAAATCCCAATTCAAAAATAACTTTATGGCAATCCCTCTAACTCCACACAAACATACTGAAGATAGGAAGATACAGAAAGGATTTTGTGAGAATGAGATCATTCAACATATACTATTCTTAAATAAAAGGTGTTAAATTTAGTTTAACTTACATCTGGCAAAAGAAAAGGAGACTAAAGTGAAACTGAGAGACCTGTTGATTTTCAGATATATCTTTATTCACTGCAGGAGATCTGGTTCCCAAATAAATAATTTTCCTTAAAAATTATTCACTTTTCCCTACTTTATTCACTACAAGAGATACCGGTTTCCTTAAAAGAAAAAGCCGTGAAAGAGTTAAAGCCATTATGCTTTAAAAAAATCACTTAATCCAATTTTGTTGTCATATTTTAACTTTTCATTGTGAAAAAAATTAAAAAATACATGAAAGTAAGGAAAATAGTATAACAAACCATCATGTATATTATCCAGCTTCAATGATTATCAATATTTTGTAATTCCTGTGTCATCCATTTCCCCACCACCAACCACCACTCTCTTCCTCTTCCCTCTTTTCTTTTTCTCTCTCCCCTTCCATCCTTCCTTCTTCCTCTTCCTTTTTTTCTCCCTCTTCTCTCCTACTTTTCTTCCCTTTTTCTTTGTCTGGAGTATTTTATTTTATTTTATGTTTTTGAGACAGAGCTTCAAGCTGTCACCCTGGATAGAGTGCTGTGGCATCATAGCTCACAGCAACCTCCAATTCCTGGGCTCAAGCGAGTCTCCTGCCTCTGCCTCCCAAGTAGCTGGGACTACAGGCGCCCGCCACAGCGCCCGGCCATTTTTTGGTTGCAACCGTCATTGTTGTTTGGCAGGACTGGGCTGGATTCGAACCCGCCAGCTCAGGTGTACATGGCTGGCGCTCCAGCCCGTTGAGCCACAGGCGCCGAGCCGTAATAAGAGGTTTTAAAATAAAAAATGACACTACCCAGAGTGACAGAGTGAGACTCTGTCTCAAAAAAAAAAGATGATCCCTGTCTTTCTTTTTACTTTATGATTATAAATGCTTATTATATTTATAATAGAGAATAGAAATTTATACTAGAGAACAGAAATATATTTAGAAAGTAAATAAAAACAGTTTACCCTCCACAGACATCACTGATAATATTTTGATGTATTTCCTTCAAATTATGTCTCTCTTTCTCTACATATCTTCCATTAAGATCATATACATAAAAGTTACAGCCTAGCATCTTTTTATTTAACATAAGACTTTCAAGGTTTGGCACGGGCGTAGTTCACTTATTAGGGGGCCAGCCACGTACACCAAGGCTGGTGTGTTCTTTTTTTTGAGACAGAGCCTCAAGCTGTCACCCTGGGTAGAGTGCAATGACATCACAGCTCACAGCAACCTCCAATTCCTGGGCTCAAGCGAGTCTCTTGCCTCTGCCTCCCAAGTAGCTGGGACTACAGGCGCCCGCCACAACGCCCGGCCATTTTTTGGTTGCAGCCGTCATTGTTTTTTGGCCGGCCCGGGCTGGATTCGAACCCGCCAGCTCAGGTGTACGTGGCTGGCGCCTTAGTCCGTTGAGCCACAGGCGCCGAGCCAAGGCTGGCGTGTTCAAACCTGGCCCAGGCCTGCTGAACAACAATGACAATTGTAACAACAACAAAATAGCCAGGCATTGTGGCAGGTGCCTGTAGTCCCAGTTACTTGGGAAGATGCGGCAAGAGAATCGCTTGAGCCCAAGAGTTTGAGGTTGCTATGAGCTGTGATGCCACAGCACTCTACCGAGGGTGACATAGTGAGACTCTCAGAAAAAAAGAATTTCTTCCATAATTATGGCCTCATAATATGTCTACCTAATAGAGTACTGTTATTTAATTAATTCCTTTATGATAAATTTAGGCAATTTCCAGGTTGGATTTTTTGGTTTTGCTTTTATCAATGCTGAGAATCTTAACAAAAACTTAAAGGCAAAGGCAATTTTGTATCATTGACAATTTAAAATGGCTCCCAGGATACTTTTCTCTAACTTACCAGCTATTTTCTCTTGTTCTTTTCCAAATTTATATCTTTCTATCTCAAATGTTGATATTGTTGAAATTATGACAGAGTCCATTTTGAGTTATTCTACCTAAACTATTTCATAAGCAGCTTTTCACATTCCTACTCTAAATTTTTTTTTTTTAAGACAGAGTCTCAATCTGTCGCCCTGAGTAGAGTGCAGTGGCATCATAGCTCACAGCAACCTCCAACTCTTGGGCTCAAGCAATCCTCTTGCCTCAGTTTTTCTATTTTTAGTAGAGACAGGGGTCTTGCTTTTGCTCAGGCTGGTCTCAAACCTGTGAGCTCAAGCAGTCCACCCACGGTCTCCCAGAGTGCTAGGATTACAGGTGTGAGCCTCTGTGCCCGGCCCTTATTATTTTAGTGAGTGAAAAATTCCCCATCAGATTTATATATCTTAATTCCCTAAACCTTTATATCCTGTTACTGTGGTGGATTTATTTTCAACTTTGTACCTATATAGACTTAGGTGTGCAAGGGAGAATTCCTTTCTCAAAATCAATGAATCTTCAAAATCAACAGTATTCTAATGAGATGCTTGAAATGGCAACATATTTAGGGTAGGAATAATTATGTGAGAAAAGCTTAGGAGCTGTATTTGTATTTTATTAAGTTATTTAATCATATGATGGGGGTTTTTTTTGTTTTGTTTTGTTTTTTGTTTTTGAGACAGAGCCTTAAGCTGTCACCCTGGATAGAGTGCTGTGGCATCACAGCTCACAGCAACCTCCAACTCCTGGGCTTAAATGAGTCTCCTGCCTCCGCCTCCCAAGTAGCTGGGACTACAGGCGCCTGCCACAACGCCCGGCCATTTTTTGGTTGCAGCCGTCATTGTTGTTTGGCGGCCCGGGCTGGATTCAAACCCGCCAGCTCAGGTGTACATGGCTGGCGCCTTAGCCCGTTGAGCCACACGTGCCGAGCCAAATGATGTTGTTTTTAAATGCAGCAGTATCTCTTCCAATCTGCAGCTATTAATTAGGAACATGTCTCATCTCCCATTGATTCATTTGATCCACATGTGTTTTCTGAGCACCTGGATGTGCCAGGTACTGTTCTCAGTGCCGGTTATGCATCAGGGAACCAAACAGAAAAACCTCCGCTTACAGACCTGTCGGGTCAGTCCAACAGCTGGCAAGATAAGACAAAACGGTGAAGCAACAAGGGGATGGGAGGACAGCCTTGCGGTCGGGGCTGTCATACTGAGCAGGGCGGACAGGGAGGTGTACTGAGGGGGTGTTTGGGCAAAGCTGCACAGGAGGCCAGGGGCTGCCATGCTTCTTTGAGAAAGAGTGTTCCCTGCAGAGCCGTCAGAAGTCAGAGGCCGCGGGTGGGAGGCCTCTGGGTGTGTGCACAGAGCAAATGCTGGGTGGGGAGGCTGGAGTGGGGAGTAGGCAGGCTGTGGAGTTAGGAGGACTATCCCATGTGGGTGCCCAGCGTGCCAGGCCTCCAGACCCCTTGGCTTCTACTTTATTTTATTTTATTTTTTTGTAGTTTTTGGCTGGGGCCGGGCTTGAACCTGCCACCTCCAGCATATGGGGCCGGCGCCCCGGCTTCTACTTTAATGAGCTGGCAGCTGCTAGAGGATAGGGAACACACCAGGGGGGTGATGATATGGTCTGGTTGATGGTTGAGGCTCACCCTGACTGCCATGTTGAAGGAAGAGGGGATGGGGTGACCAGGACAGGACAAAAGCTGGGAGTGACGCTGGGGTGGTAGCTTTTGTAGTTATTCAAACAAGAAGTGGGGGTGGTGAGGAGTGTTTGGATTATGGATTTACTCAGGGGATGGCTGCAGGATGTGTGAGAAAGTAGTCTAGGGTGACCCCAGAGTTCTGGCTGCAGCAGCTGGAGGGATGTAATTGCAGTTAACTGACAACAGGAAACATGCAAGAGGCAGGTCTGGGGTGTCATTAACCAGGAATTTGGTTTTGAGTATATTAAATTTGAGATGACATCGAAATCCAAACTGAGATGTCAAGTGAGTAGATCTGTGTATGAGTTGGTGTTCAGGGGAGAGGTCAGGGTTGACTGCCATTAGGATACCAGGGGACTTAGACCCATGAGATCAGGTCGGATCACAGTGAAAATGCTGACAGCACGTACAAAGCACTGTGTGCTCGACACTGTTCTGGGGCTTCATGTACATGAACCAATGTGGGAAGAGGCCAGGGATCGAGCACTGCTGCATTTAAAGGTTGAGGAGACAAAAGGAAAGGAATGATGAGTAGAGGGGAGAAAACCAAGGGCAGGTGGCCTCTGGAAGCCAAGGAAGGAAAGTATTTCGGAAAGGAGGAAATGATCAGGCTATTGGACGTGCTGCCTGGCAGGGTGAACATGATGTCACCTATGAGGCCACCATTCGTTTTAGTCACTTGGAGGTCCCAAGGCCCCTGGTGACAGGTGGGTCACAGAGTGGTGGGAGAGGCCTTGGAGGTCTAAAGTTCACGGGGAAGAGGAAGCAAGGAGCTGCAGCATCTTGTAGGAAAGTCATTTTCCCATTGCAGCAGTAGCCAGTGGCGGTAGAGAGGGCTCTGCTAGGATGCAGAATTAACCAAGAAATCTCAGCCCCAGAATGGGCTGGGTAAGAGAAGGTTTTGAGAGTTAGATGCCCTGGCAAAATTTGAGGATCGAGAAATTTTTATTTAAAATTTAGTGTATTTACTACGAGGTGGTAATTCAGACATTTTTCTTCCTGTACCTAATAAATCTGAGTCACCCAAGATCTAGGGAAGCACATTACCTAAGACTTTTTCTGTTGTTGAGAGTATATCCTGTTCTTTGCAAGAAAGTCATTCTCTTAGGCTGAACAACTGTTGTCTGCTGTTTTTACAAGGGTTCTGTTTTGCAAAGGAGGATCAGGATGACTCTTGTCTGCTACCACCAGCCGGGTATGTGCTGTAGTCTTTGCTTTACAGCTCGGTGGAAACTGCAGGTGAAAATGGAGCTATCAAAATGAGTACCTCCCTGGAAGTCAGCTCCGCCAGAGGTATTTAAAGGTGAGATAATATAATGGACTTGCAAGGGAAAAAAGTCACTATTGACTGCATTCAGGTCTGTAGCAAAGAACACAAATTTAAATGGCAGTAGATGTTTTGTTCAGTCTAGGAGACGAAGAGTAAAGCACGGTGCTGCAGCCCAGGAAGTTTACACCTTCCAAGTCAGTGAACATTTGTAATTCCACGTGTGAGCACTGAGGTGGAGGTATGCCCCAAGTGGTATACGTACTCGGAGGAGTTGAGTAATCCCAACACAAGTCTTCCCAGCGGGTCTAATGTTTGAGTTGGTTCTAAAGGATCAGTAGAGTTGTCCAGCAGTTGACAAGGAATGGTACAGTCTATCAAGGGAAAACAACATGTACAAACAACAGCAAGGTGCCAGAGCACGCACTCCCTTGAGAGGTACTGACCAAGAACTCTTGAGCCTAGGAGCTGTGAGTTCCCACAGGGCTGGGACAGACCCTAACTATGCTCTGGGGAGGTGGGTCAAGGACAGAACAGAGGCCTTTCTCTCCCTAAATGCTGGGAGCACATGACCCAGTGAGGAAGGCTGTCCTCAGCCCAAGGCCAAGCTCTGCCCTGATGCAAATGCCCAGGGCCCTTTCAGTTTCTTTACATTGTTAGAACCCAAGATGACAGGTGCAGAAGGGACCTTGTGATGGTTCAGTCCATCTTATTTATATCTGAGGCCTGAGGGGCCCAGCAAGGTGATTGTCCAAGTTCTCCCGGCAGTACTAAGGCTCCAAGCAAGTACAAGAATGTGACTGTCACCTCACCCATACTAGCTGGGTCAGCTGGACATTGTTGGGGTTTGGGTCAAACTGACTGCAGCCCATCCCATGTCGGCATGGACAAGTGCTCAGGGAATGTTTGCTACTGGAGATTTGGAGGTAGTACATGGACATGCCTATGAACATGCTTCACAAGGCATGCAAGGTGCTGAAAGTCTACATAAATGTAACGTGTGGCATTTTCTTCCAGTCACCTCTTTGTGGCTCTCTAGGTCTCCCTTGCCTTCCTTCTTGGTGGCTTTGGAAGCCGCTCCCTACGCCTCACCAGCAGGCAGTCTGTTGCAGCCAGCAGGTATTTCTCTGGAGCCTTTTTTGGAACAAGTCCATGTCATTTTAGCAGTGCAGAACAACTCTCATAGACAGGCCACCTGCACCCCTTAGCTTCTGCTGTCCCGGAAGCCCCTAAGTGGAACTTCACAGGAGGATGGGCAGCCCTGGCCACTGTGCGGGGAGAACAGTGCCCTCCAGTGGTGAACAGCGGCCCTGACGTGCAAACACGGGGAGCTCAGGCAGCAGGACGGGCGACTCTATCTGCTGTGAGTCAACGACCCAACCTGGGCTTCAGAGAAGGGTCGTTCTCTCTCCCAGGTGGACCTCATGTACTCCATGATGTCAGCTGTTCCCAAACGGGTGTCACCAGCATTACTCTTTCCCCTGTATGCAAGCTGCACAAGCATGTCTGACTCAGCGTACCTAAAACAAACTTGTGATTGTCTTTAGAAAAAAAAGGATAAGTCCTCAAGTAGAAGGGGAACCATATCCACACAATGGAATAAAAGGGGGTGAACTATTACTGATACATGTGACAACAAGGATGGATCTCAGAAGCATTATGTTGAGTGAAAGAAACCAGACACAAAAGGGTACAGGCTGTATGATTCCACTGTGTGGACTTCTAGAAAGGGCACTCGAGTCTGCAGACCAGTGATGGAGGTAGGGAAGGAGAGAGCCACTCAGAGGGGCAGAGGAAAGCTTGGGTTTAATGGGTATGTGTGTGTATGTATATAGCACGTACATAGTATGTATATAAGGTCACAACTTAACAAATTGTATTTTTTTTTTTTTTGAGACAGAGCCTCAAGCTGTCACCCTGGGTAGAGTGCTGTGGCATCACAGCTCACAGCAACCTCCAACTCCTGGGCTCAAGCGAGTCTCTTGCCTCTGCCTCCCAAGTAGCTGGGACTACAGGTGCCCACCACAATGCCTGGCCAGTTTTAGGTTGCAGCCGTCATTGTTGTTTGGCGGGCCCGGGCTGGATTCGAACCTGCCAGCTCAGGTGTACATGGCTGGCGCCTTAGCCCGTTGAGCCACAGGCGCCGAGCCAACATTTTTTTTAAGACAGAGTCTCACTCTGTTGCCCAGGCTAGAGTGCCATGGCATCAGCCTAGCTCACTGCAACCTCAAACACCTGGGTTTGAGTAATCCTCCTGCCTCAGCCTCCTAAGTTGGGGACTACAGTTGCCTACCTCAATGCCTGGCCAGTTTTTCTATTTTTAGTAGAGATGGGGTCTCACTCTTGCTCAGCCTGGTCTCAAACTCCTGAGCTCAAGTGATCCTTCTGCCTTGGCCTCCCAGAGTGCCGGGATTATAGGTGTGAGCCACCATGCCCGGCCCCAAGTTGTATTTTTTAGGTGTCTGAAGTTTGTTCTATCAGTTATCCACATAATTGCTAGGTATACATATGTACACACACTATATATCTCTATCTACTGTATATAAATACATATCGATATAATCTGTTAAAATTAAGAGTTAAAAGGACTCTTTCAGTAGAAGAAGTGGGATATAATCTGTAATATGCAGTGGATTTTTAAAAAAATAACCTTTGAAACTTTACTTTTTACAAAAACTTAGTTAAGAGTCAAGGAGACAGAGATCTTACTTGGTTCCTTCTCTTGTTTTCTACTCCTCGTTTGGCTGTGGTTTGGTCTTTCCAGAGCCTCCCTATAAATCTCAAGGGATGACGCAAACCCCTGCATGTGCGCACACACTCACATACAGCAGCATATCCAGTTCCCAGGGTCCCCACCCAGGGCTGCTACGCCCCACGTCCAGATGTCTGACTGCAGGTGGCTGTCAGCCAGCGGGCACTAAATCGTGGCGGGAGCTTGTGTCTGCACTAGGTCTGAAGCTGCCACCAGGGGCCGCTGTGTCCTTGCTTTCTTACAGGCTCCTCCGTGCTGCTGCAGCAAGCTGTGCGTTCTGGGCGGGAGTCTGATCTTGTTTCCCATCTGAGAAAGTCAAGTTAAAGCCTTAAACAAATTGGCCAGAAAAAAGACCATATTCAAACCAAAAGCACAGAGAGACGTGCCAGAGGAAACTGAACACGATAGGACAAGCCTGAGCCATCAGAGAAATTGAAAAGAAAGAGCCTGGCTTGGCGCCCACAGCACAGTGGTTACGGCGCTGGCCACACGTACCGAAGATGGTGGGTAGAATCCAACCTGGGCCAGCTAAACAACAATGGCAGGTGCAACAACAACAAAAACAGCCGGGCGTTGTGGCGGGCGCCTGTAGTCCAAGCTACTTGGGAGGCTGAGGCAAGAGAATCACTTAAGCCCAAGAGTTGGAGGTTGCTGTGAGCTGTGATGCTACAGCACTCTACCGAGGGCGACAAACACACAGGTGGTGTTTCATCATCAAAGCTGCCCTGAAGCTAAGGTGCCATCTAGTCATTATTGAGCAGAGGAGAGTAAGGTCCCTACACCAGGCATTCAAAGTCCCTGCAGCCTGGGTCTGGCAGCCCCTTCTGAGGGGTGGCAGCAGGCAGGTAATTGTCTGTGTGGATAGACAGGTCTGTGTTTGGTGCAGTGGTGTCCCTCCTGCCTTCAGAAGGGTCTCCATCTCAGCAGATTTACAAACAGCATGATGAACGTACGCTAGAAGTGAGGGTAAGGCAAAACCCATCAGAGGGCACCAGGCCAGTCAGGGAGAAGTGGGCAGCTTTGGGGGAGGCGCCCAGGCATTGGACCAAGTAAAGCCCAGCCCATTATATGAAAAGAGAGTGGGAGTGGTGCGTATGACCTTTTCTCTCTACAGCTCCCTTGCCTCCCCGCTGAGTGTCTGCAGTGATCTGAGACGTAGAAGTGCATGATGACTCCAGAGGGTGTGCTTTGGCTGGGAGGAACAAACCGTTGGACTTGCAGTCTCTCCCTCGCAGGCAGATCTGACTGTTAGTTCTCTGGGTTGAGCCAAAGTCCACCTTGAGGCATTGTGTGTACACGTCCTGGGCCGGGCAGAAGGAATGTGGCCCCTCTTTCCCACATGAGCTCTTCAGATAATCAAGTCAGCTATCCTGATCACTCCATTTGTGTCTTGGAAACTGTAAACACGAACAGGGTGCTTTCCAAGAGAGTGCTACTCCTTTGTATTTCTGAGTTAAGTCCATTAGGCTTATGGAGCCCCTTATCTGATTTAAAAAACAAACATTTATTTATAAGATAGAGTCTCTACCATCGCTCAGTGAGCAGGGCACTAGCCACATACACCGAGGCTGGCAGGTTTGAGCTTGGCCTGGGTCTGCTAAACACCAGTGACAACTGCAATGAAAAAATAGCCGGTGTTGTGGTGGGCGCTTGTAGTCCCAGCTACTCAGGAGGCTGAGGCAAGAGAATTGCTTGAGCCCAAGAGTTTGAGGTTGCTGTGAGCTGTGTGATGCCATGGCACTCTACCAAGGGCGACATAGTGAGACTCTGTCTCAAAAAAAAAAGAAAAAAAGGGCAGCGCCTGTGGC
>CAUYRH010131344.1:0-11849 GCA_963574655.1 Perodicticus potto | reverse complement strand
TGCCCTCTGCAAAATGAGTTTGGGGATTCTTCCTTTCAACTATTTGAAGCTAAAGATGTAGGTGAAACAGAAGAATGAATTTGATGTCCTGGGTGAAGAGCATGGCCCTGCCATCTTTACTAACAACTTCACTAATGTCATGGAAACTCCAGATATCATTCCACCTCAAGTGCTTTATCTGCACAAGCTTTTGATGTGAGCGAAGAGAGCACCTTTACTTCTTATGTGGAGAACCAGCCCAGTAATATTGATTCTATCAATTTTTTTTAGATGTTTAATATTTATTTAGTTCATAAAAATGCATTCCTCATATCCAGTTTTCATGTACAGCATTCTTATAACAACTTCTTTCTTTTAGTCCTGAAATTACAGCACAGTCAAAGGAGCCACAAGAGGTATCTGGCTTCTCTGAGTGAGGAGGCCAAGGCTGTAAAGACACCGATCCAATATGGATCCATTTAAATTGAGCCATGAAGGCAGGTGTCATCTCCAAGGGCGTCATTAATGTTGGTCCTTTTGGTATGGACTGTGATGTGTCTTCCAACTGGCAATTCATCTCACTGAGAATTCCAGAAGGAAAAAAAAAGGAACAATGCCATCTACTACAGTCTATTTAAAGAAGACTTTTCATGAAAACTCTTTTCCTCCTTAAAATATTGTGTTAATGTATAATAAATCATTTATTTTTTTTTCAGTTTTTGGTTGGGGCCGGGTTTGAACCCGCCACCTCCGGTAAATCATTTTTTAAAGTGTGACTATCCCTCCCTTAGAGATAATGCAGTTTCAAGTGAAGAAAATGACATTTCAGGGGCTTATATAAATCTTGAGATCCTTTTTAAATAAAAATATAAATTTTAGAAGTTATTTCATAAAACCAAAATAAAAGAAAGGGTGTTGCTAGGGATAGGGTTCAGTGCATGTGTGGGTTGGGGAGTCAACAGATTTCTGGGTCAAGGGTCAGTTGGGGTTTGTTCCCGGAGTCAGTATGTAGCCAACTAGCCTCAGGAAGACGAACTCCTCCCAGAGAGAACCACACCCTCTCCTGGCCCCTGAAGTCAGCCCACCTTCTCCTGTGGTCCCAGCTGTGAAGGAAGATGCTGGAAAGAGCATACGATGAAGGGAAGCGAGATCGGTCAGATGGCTGTGAGCCTCCAGGAAGCTGGCTTGCACCAGGACTGCCCAGGAAGTCCCGGGGCTGGGCCTGGGGCAGGGAGAACTTGTAGCCAAGGTGGGCTGAGCCATCAGCAATGAGGAAGAGAGGGGGTCTCTAGCACATCTCCGTTGCACACCTCCACTCCACACCCCTCCCTGCCTCACGCTCTCTCACCTGGGCTGCATTGCCAGCCTCCCCTCTGGCACCACCATCCACAGACGCTGTCAGAGCCTCTCCAGGGAGTGGGCAGGACCAACTGGCTGTACTCAGGCTGCTCTGATATGGCCACACAGCTGTGTACTCACGAATCCCTCCAAAACGCCAAATGCAGCCGCCTCAGGGCCTGAGACACCCACCAGCTCTGAGGAGGGAGTTCCCCTACTGTCCTTCCCACCTCTCCTTATTTCCTCATCCCTGCACCCCAGCTGTCATACCTCTTCCCTCCCAAGGGGCCTAACTCCCCCCGAACCTGGGACTTCATGGGCCCTCATACTGTCTCATCCTGTGGGACTTGGGTGGGGTGCACAGGATGGAGTCAGGAGAGTCACAGGCTCTGTGTCAGCTAACAAGGAGTTCCTCATCTGGAGAAAGTCATTTTCTTGTCACATGCCAGAGAAGGGCTCCGTGGCCACCACTGTGTCTTCACCCCCTTACCAACACTGTGAATCACCCTGTTTTGAGGAAGAGAGAAGGGCAGGCTGGGAAAGCTGGGGAGGAGGGCTGCTCCCAAGCACAGCCTCAAAGGCCCCAAGCCCTGGGGACAGTCTCCACCCCAGGCTGATGCTGCCCTGCCCCGAGCCTGGCTTTCCTCTGGAACATAGCAGTCTGTACTGTTTTCACAGTTCCTTCTCACCTGTGGCAATTGACGCTGCTTTCTCAATAACAGTCACATAAAATGTCTCTTGGAATGCCAGGAGGGATGGAAGTGAGAACAGTCCACGGTGCTGATCTGGTAGTTGGAACTCTCCTGCAGTTCCCACTCCTATGCTGTGGCTCATCCCAGGCCTCCTAGCCTGTGGACTCATTAGAAATAATTGCCTGGCCTGAGTCATCAGCACTCCTTGGCAGCTCCATCAGCTTCCCTGGCAGGTGCCCTCCTTTCTCCAGGGCTGCCTGTGCCACCACCGCAGACATGGATCAGAGAGCCCCGGGCCCTGAGGACCTTTCCCTGGGAGAAGAGGTGAGACCCAGGCATCAGAGGCCACTGGATAGTGAGAAGACACACCAACACACACAGCCCCGAGCATGTCACAGGCATAGACTCAGAGAACCCTCTGGCACAATCTTGTGGGGTGTAGGTAGCCACCCCCCATTTTCCTGCTGGAAAAGTCAAGGCTCAGAGAAGTGAAGCCCTGGGCAGACATGCCCACAGTGGAGGGGGACACTGTGTCTGGGGCCCGGCATGTGGAGGGCTCAGGGCAAGGTGTCCTGGGTGGAGGGGGCAGGCAGTGAGCCTGGCCAGGTCAGGGCTCCTGGATCACTGCACCTGGCTGGTCAGAGATAGGGCCGTGGCCATCTCCAGGCTGCTGCTGTCTGTAGGTAGAAGCTGTGCACAGGCAGGCAGCCAAAGCTCCCAGCTCCCATAGGCCAACTGCACATTAGGCCAAGAGCACCAAGGCCCGGCCATGAGGCACCAAGCTCCCTGTTTGAGCATCTCTATTGTCATGAGTCCAGCGCCATCGGGCCTATCAAGGAACCCAGCACACCTGTGGAATATGGGCAGTCATGGCGACCTGCCGTTGTGACGCAAAGATGGCCGAACAGGTCCCCTGCTCCCAGCACACGCCTGCATGCACACTGCCAGGGCCTCAACTCGTATGCACAGAATAGTAGGGAAAGCATAACCATTGCACGTTTGACAACAGGCTCCACCTCAACCAGTAATTTTAATGGAAGTCACATGGAAAGAGGGTTGGCCGAAGAGTTTCACCACTTCGGTGTGAAAAGGTAAAAAACTCAGGTGTTGATATATGTACGTACACATGCTCACCTGTTGATGGGATGAGCATCAGTTCCTGTTACCTGTGGGGAAGCCAAGTCTATCAACTTCAAATCTGCATACTTTCTGCTCTAGCAATCCCGCTTCTGTTGGCAAGACACTGGTAAACAGGCAGGCAGACTTAATGTGACTTGCTGTGTGCAGTGGCGGTACAAGTGGGTCTCGGGGGCACATGGGTGCTGGGTCTTTCCTTCTGTGTGTGTGTCCAGGTTAGTCTGGGCTCCCAGCACTGCAGATCCCTGGCTCCAGTCTAGTCAGCAGGGTCCCTCTGAAGGGATGCTGGAGGAGGTTGACAGGGAGGTGGCGTCTTCAGGACAGCACTGGCTGATACTTCCTGCTGATGGCTGTCGGGAGGAGTGGGTGACCTGGAAGTTAAAGTGGATGGGGAAAGACATGACTGAGCCAGAGTGTACGACCAAAGACAGAAGCTGGAGGCCGCTGGCAGGGAGGTTTCCAGGAGCTGGATGCCTTCACTGCCAAGGCAGGCCACTCTACTCCCCAGCACCCTCTGTGCTACCGTGCTGCCTGTTGGTGAGCATTCTACTTTTTTCCACAATAACCTTAATTTTAAAAGTCTAAAATCTCTAATTAGCTTTCATAACTGCTAATTCTTACTTTAAAAGTGTTGTCATTACCTCTGAAGATACCAATTTGCCAATATCATAAAAGAATTCCTGTTGTGACCACTCCATTAAATCCGGCTCTTCCGGTAAAGTTCTCACATTAGGTTAATCTGTTGTTTTCTTCCATAGCCACGGTACTCTCCGTGGCCACTGTGGACTGTCCCCGGTCTGCCTACCTAGAAGGCGGTTTTCTCCTCATCCTCATCTAGTTCTCTCCTTTTTTCAGAGGATCAACACACTTTCTAGCTCAGGAAGTGTTGCTGCTGTTCTGGAGAATGTAATCGCTAGATCATTGCTCATGTTTAGAAAATCTCCCTCCAGGAAGGACCCTGCTGACTAGACTAGTCCTCGGCGCCCAGAGGACAGTGGTTACGGCGCCAGCCACATGCACTGAGGCTGGTGGGTTCAAACCCAGCCCGGGCCAGCTAAACAACAATGACAACTGCAACAAAAAAATAGCCGGGTGTTGTGACAGGCACCTGTAGTCCCAGCTACTCAGGAAGCTGAGGCAAGAGAATTACCTAAGCCCAAGAGCTGGAGGTTGCTGTGAGCTGTGACGCCACAGCACTCTATTGAGGACGACAAAGTGAGACTTTGTCTCTAAAAAATAAACAAGCAAACAAAAATAGATAGGCATTGTGGTAGGCTACTTGGGAGGCTGAGATACCGGGACAGGACCAGTATCTTGGGCGCTTAAGCCCAAGAGTTTGAGGTTGCTGTGAGCTGTTACACTATGGCACTCTACCCAGGATGCCATAGTGAGACTCTGTCTCAAAAAAAGGGGGGGCCGGCGCCTGTGGCTCAAAGGAATAAGGCTCCGGCCCCATATACCAGAGGTGGCAGGTTCAAACCCAGACCCAGCCAAAAACCTCAAAAAAAAAAAAAAAAAAAAGAAGAAAGAAAAAGAAAATCTCCTTTTGAGTCAGGGTGGCACAGGAGCGTTCCCAGCCCCAGGAGAGGCTCCGTGGTCTTTGCTGTCTCTCTTGGTGACCATTCCCAAGCTTGCTCAAGTGTCCACAGCAAACGTGAACGTGGTCTTCAGGGATCCCACTGACTGTCTATGGTTTGAGAAACTACCAATTTTGGTCATGTTCCTGCTGTGCCAGCCACTTCTCTGAACTCTAAGTGAACTTCAGGCAGCTTATCACTTACTCGTCTGCGTGAAGACTGGATTAGTCCACACACAGACAAACCCAAGGTGAGTGTGCCTGACACAAAAGACCAGACAAGAGCCCAAGGCCAGCAGGGCGGGCTGTGCACCACATCCTCATATCCCTTCCTGCTCATCAGGACAAACAGGAGCTGAGTTTTGGTACGCAGTATCCCTTGTGCCTGGGGCAGGGTGCTATAGGTGACAGGGATGGCTCTCAGCTCAGAGAGGTGGCTGCACAGTGCTCACTGGCTAGACCAGGTGCAGGGCTGCTGGACTCACTGGCCAGCTTGGGGCTGGGCCCCGCTTGCCTTCTGCTCCCCATCCCTGCCAGAGCACTGATGCCACAGGCCCCAGTGTCTTGCCCTCTGTTTGCTGACAACACACAGGTGCCCTGGGCATCAAGCCCAACCAGAGTCTGCACCCAGTAGGTGTTCAAGGAGACCTGGAGTCAAATTGAATGGAAGGACAGAGAACAGCAGTAGGGACTAAAATCTGCAGAGACCTAGACCCCCTGTACTCATCCTCCTTCCCCACAGGTCCCTGAAAACTGCAGGGACAGGACCGGTATCTGGCACTGACTGAGCGCTCAGACCCGACACACACGTGCCAAGGGCCACTGCCCTGGAGTTGCTGGGCTCTGTCTTTACTCTGAGAACGTCAACCTCTGTTCTGGGCCCGTGGGGGTCAGGGACGGAGGGGCAGCACTGCAAGTGAATGGCACCAGTGTCCCCGTGTGCCCTGCAACTTCAACTTCACACCAGCACCAGTCGTCACTCCTCCACTCCCTGCCCCTGAACCAGCGCTGTTCTGATTGGCAGTCATGACGCTGATGGCACAGCTGCCCTGGGGGTGCCTCACTGGGCCTAGCTGAGTGAGTCTTACCGCCTCTTATTTTAACTCACACTATCCTAAATATGCCAGCTGAATGTGGTGAAAACCTATGATGCCATTTCATGGAAGGTCATAGATAAGTTCACATCCGGCATGAGCTTCCTGAATGTCCCTTTCAATGCTAGGATGACTCAGGAGTGACATGATATAGTACATGATATTGACATTCTGTGTGTCACTTGAGAGGTGGACAAGAGGCCCTGTGGGGAACAGGAGGAGGCCTCTCAGCCAGACCAGGACAGATGCGGGAAGGGTTCCTAGAAGCGCTTTCTGGAAGGCTTAATAGGCCGAGTGTGGCCGAGACGGACGGGCACTCAGAGTGCAGGGAACAGTGTGTGCAAAGGCATGGAGGTGAGAGAGTAAACTTGCCTTGGAACCCTCCCTGTCCTTCCCTCCTTCTAGAAAGGTGGCCCAGGACTTTGTGACACCAGAAGTCAGGGAGACTGTCATCGGGTCTTCACGAGAACGGCCATCCTCGAGTGTTGGTGGGGTTAGCTGCCCCCAGAGAGGCACCAGCATGCAGGAGCAGTGCCAGGGCCAGCTGGGTCTAGAGGGAGAGTAGAGTTCCATGCTGGAGGGAGTCATGCAATGCTAGCCAAAACCCAGCCCATGGACCTGAGCTGGTGGGGAGGGCATTCCCACACTAACATGAATAGCCAGAGGCTGCCCTCCTGAAGGACATCCCAGGGCCTGAGCTCGCTGAATGCCCATCAAAGAGAAGAGCTAAGCCTGTCCCACATGTGTGAGTAGGCGAGAGCCCCACGTGGGAACCAGAGTGACTCCTTGTTGCAGCCCCAAATACCGCTGGGGGCTGGGGGGCTGGGGGATGCTGTGGGCTGTCCAGGTGGAGCCGGAGCCTAGGTCTTTGTGGTGCTTGGCTTCCCCTGGAGTCCGCAGCCCTGCTCTGGACCTATAGGGCTGGTTCTGTGCCACAATAAATGGGCTTCTGCACAGTGACAGGGTTCCAAGTGGCATCGCTGCTCCAGAGAATACACAATGGCGTTCTGTGCGGGGCCCTCGGCAGAAGTAAGAAAATGAGGAGGAAGAAGGACCTTCTCAGGAAGTGTGTGGCAGGTGCACAGCTGTCCCCTTGGGCCAGGAGAGTCCTGGACAGCCTGGGAAGTGCCAGCAACTTCCCTGCACTGTGCAGTCAGTAGGGAGAGGAGGAGGCATGTTCTGGGAGTGCTTCCACGTACACGTCTCAGCTGACATGGTCTGGTGGGACTGTGCCCAAATGACAGGTGAGACGGAACCCGTTAAAGTGAGGGTGCACCTTGCCCCAGCACAGTGCTTGCACATGTAACCCTTTATAATCTTTACAAGCTTCTTCTACATTCTCAGTGACAAAGGAAAATAAGCTTTCTATCATGAGCAGGTTTTAAATGCTATATTTTCAAACCTCCTTTCTTCCCCCAAAGTTAACAAGGAAACAATAAACAGTAATAAATCAGGATTGAGAAACACTTTGAAACGTCCGCATTGTAATTAGTTACAACTAGCTGAAGTCTTAGAAAAACCTGGAATTATTTTTAAACTTTCCAAAATTACACCAATAGACCAGAAAAAATCAAATACCCAGGGTCATTTTCTTTGCTGTTCTTCATTTTTAAGAGACTGGACTGTAGCCCAGGGTTTAGAGTTATCTTGCCTTGGAGGGCGAGGTACTTCCCTTCACAGGCTCCTGGTTGCCCAGAAAAGCTACGTAGGGGAGTCATTTTGCCCTTTATTTGGAGCTGACTTCTAGGCCTCTGTTAATGTGGTTTAGCTTTTTTTCTCAAACGTGCAGAAAGCCAATTGAATTTAATTTTGCAATTAAAGGTAATAAAAAGGACCTTACAACACACCCACAACATCTGAAGAACACTTACAACATCTGAAAAATACCAGAATGAGCCAGTCCAAACTTAACTAAATATATAAAACAATCTTTTACCAACATTCAAACAAAGCATGCAAACTACAAGGAGAGAGAGAAAGAAAGCGGCAAGGGTCTGTAGAGATAAACAGAAGAAGTTCCTGACCATGGAAGACAAGAGCAGATAGTAAAAGACCTGGGAGAGCACCTCTTTTTCAGAAGGCCCTCCAGTGCCCTGGGGTCAGAACCATTGCTGGGGACCCCAGGACCTCTGGGTGCTACTACTTTGCTCGGCTCTCAACCAGAGAAAAGGAGTGAATACAGAATGGCTTCAGAAGCCTCCTAACTTGCGTTCAGCTCCTTTCTGGAGCCAAGGGGAATTAGAAAGTTCGTTCCCCAACAGCCCCTCACCTGTGACCTGGAGGTTAGCAGTTGCATTATGCACTGTTATAGGCTGACGGGCATCAAATTATTAGTCTCCATTATTAAAACTATAGAGAAAACAGGATAGAGGTAAGTGGTCCTATTGCTTACCTCACATCTTCTATCCTGGAGGAGCCCCCAAAATGTGATACTGGAATTTCCTCATCAGTAGGTCCTTGGTCTTCAGGATTTGAAGAATGAATCCACAAACCACAGATCAGTGGTAAGACAGGATGCATTTTACAGACAAGAATATAGAATAAGCACCAGAGCTCTGGGTAGAGGGAAAGACTAAAGTCAGAAAATATCTCTGCCTGGGTTCTTTGTCCAGGGGTATATACAGGGGTATATACACATGGGTCCTTTGTAGTTACATTTGGCCAGAACTTGGTACCAAATGAATGGATACAGTCCCTTCCACTGGAGATGAATGAGTGCATTAATGAATACATACAGTCCCTGCTGCTAGGGGCAAGGTGAATGACTGTATTAATGAATGGATACAGTCCATTCATGAAATTGTCCAGGCCTAGGGAATGAGGGTCCCTGTTCATGCCTGAATAGAGAACACTGTATCACCCTTAGGCTTGTGAAATGCTCACAGGGGAGTAGTGCAGCCAGAGAAGGACTTTCCAGGTCCCACAGTGGTTCTGGAGTTGGGACCGGCAGCATTGTGGGCTGTGCTGTGGTCTCCCTCAACTAATTAGGAACTTCCACTGTGCTCGCCCTGCCTTCCACACTTGTTCTCCAGCTCTGCCTACCCTCGCCAGCTGCACCAAGACCACTTGGTTCGCCGGCTCTGAGTCACCTTATTCACTGAACCAACGCACCCGGGGTGGAGATCCAGAAGGTGAACGAGGTCCTCCCAGGGGCTGGTGCTTACCAAGCCAGGGTGCACCCCTCCTGTGCCATTATCACCTATTCAACAGGTTGAGGAACTCCTAGAGTTTCAGTCCCTAGTGGGGAGATCAGCTTCCCTCAGCTCAGCCTCTGGGCCAGAGTCCCACAGTGCTGCTCCCTTCTGGACAAAGCTCAGCGCCCTACCCAGCATTTAGGCCAGAACATTTGGGCACCAAATCCACTTCTTTCTCTGCCTCTTCATCCTGCTCAAACTGTTAATCCAATCAACAGCCCCCATATGCAAAGCCCATCATGTGTTCTGTATACCCTGGAGAAGATCTCTGGTTACCCTGTGGACAGACTGGAACCACCCACCACACGTGGAGCCTCTGTTGTAGACCCTGCCTGAGGTCCTGAGTACTGTGAACACTCCTCACTCACCTGGGGCTGTTGCCCATGCCCTGCGAAAACCCAAAACATACCTGTTCATACCACTCTCTGTAGGAAGTGAGGGCACCAGGGGACTACAGTGAGATATCCAGGTGGATATGGTGTGATTCAGTCCAACAGTGTAACTTCAGTGGCATCACTGAAAATGTCTGGCCACCAAGACTGGAGAATGTCTTTGGTACTCTCTGATCTATTCCAAGTTCATGTTCCAGCCCAATCAGGCATTTTGGAGGTCAACAGGCACTCTCTGAGGGTGCCTCCCCTAAAGAAAACAAAATTCCGGTGTTTTTGGAGGGTCAGGAGTGACGAGGATGTGTTACAACAGGGAAGGGGGAAAGCAGGTGGAGGCCAAGTGGAAGCTCCAAACCACGTCAGAAGAGAGACAGCCGGTGGGAGCACAGCCGGCTCTGGGCCTGAACTGCCTTCCTTCCACCTGTGGCCTTCACTTCACCTGTGCTCACCTTTGAGAAGATCACAGGACTTGCCTTCCTGTGGGGAAATATTCATTTTTATTTTTTATTATTATAATTTTTCATTAAATCATAACTTTGTACATTGATGCATTTATGGGGTTCAGTGTACTGCTTTGATATACAATGTGAAATGCTGACATTGAATGAAGTAACACATCCATCACAATTATACTCATTTCTTAATAGTTTTGAAACGTATCATTCCATCATGCACATTAGGTGAGGTCCTCCTCCCATGGCCCTCCCATCCTCTCTCTCTTCTTCCCTTCTACTTTCCTCCATTCTTGAGATTCAGTCTTCCCTACCTGTCCTGGAAACTGCAAGATAATGGAGCAGTGCCTTTAAAATTCTACAGAAAAGTTGTTTTACAACTTAGAATTCTGAATCCAGGCAAACTATAAATTAAGGGTGAGGATGGAATCAATATACTTTAAGACTTGCAACAGTCTCGGTTTGCCTCCTAGGTATCCTTTTGCAGAAAACTACTAGAGGATATGCTACATGAAAATGAGGGAATAGACCCAGAAAGAGGATGACAAAGGATTCAGTAGGCAAGGGCGTCGCTGGGGACAACTGTGAGCCAGGCCAGCCTGGAGCAGTGCAGGTGAGAAGGGCAGGGCTGCAGCTTGAGGGGGATAGAATTGACAGGCCAGATTGCCTGAACATATTGAGGAGCAGGGCAGGAGAGGGAACCAGCTAAATTTTACAATGAGCTAAATTCTATAATGCCTGGGGCTGAAAAACCACGTGCTAGCATCTTATTTGGAGATATGGAAGTAGATACCAAAGTCGTCAGCTTTACCTAAGAGTTAGAAGGGAGGGAGCCGTTGGTGGGTGGGGTGGAGGCAGCTCCTTTTCACGTCAGCTCCACCATACTGTTTGATTCTAAATTACATGTAGAAAATCGATGCCAATGAGAGCCAAACAAAAAGAAAGGGCTCTCATATTTCACTATCAGAGTGATCACGATTGAAAAGATTGTTACCATGGAGTGTTGGGGAGGAGATGGAAAGGATGGTCTCATGATTTCCTTGGGAGTAAAACTGACATAGTCTCTTCAGAGGGCTATTTGGCAGTAAGTGACCCCAACTTAAAAGGTGACAACTCACCCCCACCGGCGCAAGTTGCTTCTGTCCTAACTGTGAATCATGAATCTGGAAGAGGAAGCCAGGGTGGCAGTGGACCTGCTAATGGTACATCTTCGGTAAGGGAGGGACAAAATTGGCAGCTGGTGTCAGCAGGCAGGGTTGGGCTACTCTAAGTCCTAGGCTCTGAAGCCCCACCCTTGTCCTCCAGCGCCCTTCCCCTGGAGAGCCAGGCGGAGGAGCCTCCAGTCTCACTGTGAGGGCATCAGTTGCCCCTGAAGCTGGCAGTGGGGAGATGATAATGGGGGGAGAGGTGGAGAAGAGGTGCGTGTTTGTTTAAGGAATGAGGACCCGGCTTGTTTAAATCGCAGCCATAAAGGGCCGGTAGGAGAGGGATATTGAGGGTGCTGGAACAGGGGTGCTGACTACAGCACCCAGAGGCCGAGGGAGGCTTTGGACGAACAAGGTTAGCTTGGGAGAGGCAGGACGTCAGCCCCTTCTGCGAAAAGGGGAAGAAGACTCAGCCCACCAGACCAAAGCTGTTCTCTCCTGAATAAGTTCTGGAACACACACACACCTCACTCGCCAGACGGTTGGTTCGTCTTTAGGAGGAAGAGCCTGGGGTCTCTGTGTCCCCAGCAGCACTATCACTCCGGGTAGGTCAGGCCCTGACACACCAACCTCCTCCTGCTCCTAGCTGCAAGACAAGCAAGCAGCTCCACCTGCCCGGCCTGTAACCTCCCAGAGGCCTTGGAGTTGGGCCCACAGCTGGTGCCCTCATCCAAGGGGGTGAGGCCACGCACCAGCGTGTGATGTGGGCGGGGTCAGGGGTGAGGCCACGCACCAGCGTGTGATGTGGGCGGGGTCAGGGGTGAGGCCACGCACCAGCGTGTGATGTGGGCGG
>CAUYRH010131343.1:0-11301 GCA_963574655.1 Perodicticus potto | reverse complement strand
TCTGACTGGTTAATATCATGTCAGTCTCAAGGGCCCGGGTCTTCATTGGACAGCTGGCTGTAACTAATGAAGACCCGCCCCTAAGAAGTTCCGGCAAAACAAGTCCCTGGGACTATATAAACCCCTGAGCAGAGAGCTCAGAGATTTTCAGCAGGACTTCTAAGAGAGAACAGCTAAGAAGCAGACCTCGGTGGGACCTCGGAGAGGGAGCAGGAAGAGCTGCCTGCTCCCCTCCAGGAGCAGACCTCGGCTAGACCTCGGAGAGGGAGCAGGAAAAGCTGCCTGCTCCCCTCCAGAAGCAGACCTCGGCTAGACCTCGGAGAGGGAACAGGAAGAGCTGCCTGTTTCCCTCTAGAGGCAGACCTTGGCTGAACGTCAGAGAGGGAGCAAGAAAGTTTGCTCCCCTCCTGGGTCCTCTTGCCTGGAGGTTTAGTTCTTCCTTTACTTATAATTCTTTCCTGTGAATAAATCCTAATTTACCACCACTATTGTGGTCCATCGATTCCTTCTTTGAATCGCCGAGACCAAGAGCCTAAAATTCCGGTATCACCATTACTGGGCATCTACTCAGAAAGAAAAAAATCCTTTTAACATAAGGACATTTGTACTAGACTGTTTATTGCAGCTCAATTTACAATCGCCAAAATGTGGAAACAGCCTATGCCCACCAACCCAGGAATGGAGTAACAAGCTATGGTATATGGATACTATGGAATACTATTCAGCCATTAAAAAAAATGGAGACTCTACAGCCTCTGTATTAACCTGGATGGAAGAGAAACACATTATTCTTAGTAAAGCATCACAAGAATGGAGAAGCATGAATCCCATGTACTCAATTTTGATATGAGGACAGTTAATGATATGGTGTGGGTGGGGGTGGGGGAAGGGGAGAGCAGAGAGAGAAAGAAGGTGGGAGGGGTGGGGAATGGAAAAGCCGAGAGAGGGAAGGCGGGCGGGGGTGGGGTCTTGGTGTGTGCCACACCTTTTGGGAGCAAAACATGATTGTAAGAGGGACTTTACCCAGCAAATGCAATCAGTGTAACATGGTTTCTTTTACCCTTAATGAATCCTCAACAATAATAATTAAAAAAAAAAGTAAAAAGGTGGAATGGATTTGGATAGGTAGTAAGGACAGAGAAGCTTATTTGAAGGTGTGAGGAAAGGTATAGAGGTGAGAGTAAGCATGGTGTTTTTAATTTATTTTTATTTTTTTTGCAGTTTTTGTCCAGGGCTGGGTCTGAACCTGCCACCTCTGGTACATGAGGGGCACCCTACTCCTTGAGCCATAGGCGCGGCCCTGTAAGCCTGGTATTTTTCATGGACCAAAGTAGGATTTATTGACTGGGAGAGAGTATAAGTTAGAATCTGTGGTCAATTTAGAGAGCAGTGAATTTAGTCCTTAGAAGTTACAGGTTTGAACTGTAGTTGCTAAGCAACATTGGAAATTTTTCTAAGCAGGGACTAATTCACTGAAGGTTTTCTTTTAGGAAAATCCACTTTCTGGTTTGGTATAAGTAAGATTGATGAGAATCTGGCAGAGTTAAGGCTCTAGGAACAGTTACTTTAGGTTAGTTTGACCATTGTCTCCCTCTCCCTTGCTCCATCTCTAAAGAATAGTTCTGTCTATTTTCC
Source organism: Perodicticus potto (assembly GCA_963574655.1). Taxonomy (NCBI): domain Eukaryota; kingdom Metazoa; phylum Chordata; class Mammalia; order Primates; family Lorisidae; genus Perodicticus; species Perodicticus potto. The sequence continues at coordinate 9,666 of CAUYRH010131343.1, read as the reverse complement.
ACTGAGGTAACTATAATAGGAGACTGATAGCTTGGCGCTTGTAGCTCAGCAGCTAGGGTGCCAGCCACATACACTGGAGGTAGCAGGTTTGAACCCAGCCTGGGCCTGCCAAACAACAATGACAACTACAACCAAAAAATAGTTGGGCATTGTGGCGGGCACCTGTAGTTCCAGTTACTTGGGAGGCTGAGGCAAAAGAATTGCTTAAGCGATTGAGGAGTTGAGGATGCTGTGAGTTGTGATGCCACAACACTCTACAAAGGGTGACATAGTAAGACTCTGTCTCAAACAAAAAAAAAAAATAGGAAACTGATAATATATGCCATTGATTGAGAAAAGAAGTACAGTGGATCTGCCATAGTTGACCACCTCCCTACAATGACCACCTCCTTAAGTTGATGTAATTTTCATAGACCGGATGTATAGTGCATGTGTTCCTTATGTTGACCACTTCCATGTATTGTCCAGTTTATTACAGTCTCTTGGGTAGTCAAACTACAGAGGTTCTATTGTTTTTCGTAATTTGTCACAGGATTAGTTAAACAAAAATTAAAAAACAGTATTTGAGATAGTTGTTTTTAAGAGAGTAAGTTTGGAATTAGATGAGCTGCATTCAAGCTGTTCACCATGTTTGTGTCATTCATATTAGATCATCTTAAGTTAGCTACTATAAAGAAATCCAAAAGAATTTCCTTTTGGATTTCTCCTCTTCTCCCTATCTGGTACCATCCTTCTCAGGAGTAATTACTTTCATGTCATTGTAGGACAGTGTTCAGTTGAAGGATCTTTGGAAAAAAATCTGCCATCACAGTAGTGGAATGGAGTTTCAGGATCACCGCTACTGGCTGAGAACACATCCCAACTGCATTGTAGGAAAGGAGTTAGTTAACTGGCTGATCCGAAATGGACACATTGCTACAAGGTATTATGATTTTAATAAAGAAGTCTTGATTTTATTTTTAAATTGACTTTTAAGAAAGACATGTATTTGAAGATGTAACAGTAACAAATTTCTTTTTGGGTTGTGGTGTTCTTTGTTTCATGTATATGATAGTTTGGGGCACAAATTACTCAACCCTTCTACCATCTGGGTTTTAACCAGTAGAGAATAGAGGCAAGGAGCTAAATGCATTCATCATTTACCTTATTAAATATAGAAAAGTTAGTAATTTCCAAAACAACTCTTGATTGGAGAATATAGCTAGAGTGTGAGTAAGGTAAAAGGCTTTTCCTGCTGCTGTTCTCTAATCTAGTGTTGAGAATTGTGTCCATAATCTGCACCAAGCAGGTCCTACCCTGCCTCACTAATCATTTCTGAAAGAGAGCAGCAGGTTCTGTTGCCTTTCAAGTTAACAAATCCCCTGGCTTTTATTACTAGCTCAGATTAGCTACTCTTCCTCTCAAGGGAAGAAACAGGTGGGTAAACAAGTAAAGCAAGAAACAGCTTTAGGCTGTGAAGCCCTGGGTTCAGTTTTGGCCATCTCTCCTTTTAGCTTGCTTTCAGTCTATTCAATTTCTTTGAGATTAGTCCAACATGAGGAAAGTATATTGTGCTGCAAATAAGCTGTGGGGATGAAATGAAATAAATGATGGCTAAAATGCTTCATAAATTGTGAAATACTGTATAATGCAATGCATTATTGTCTATTTCATGTATATATGTATATACATTTAATACCTATCTCAGTAATATTTAGTATTATCTTTTCATTAATACTAAGCTCCTTGAGGGTAGGAGTCATGCTTTTCTCAATGACCAAATTCTCTTCTAGTAATTACAAGGGTGTGCATGCATTCAGCACTCAGAAACTACTTGCTGTAATTAAAATTAGGTTTTGTTAAGACTGTCTTACCAATAGATTCTTCTTCATTACTACTACCTGGAAGAATCTTTTAATTTGCTTCAGATCTTTCATATTTTTGTCCATTACCTATCCAAGGACTATTTGAAATTCCAACTTTGATTAGAACTGAAAAAAAAAATTGAGATTCTATGTTATAAATTGTTTAAAGAATTCTGAGTGACTTTTAAAACTTTATTTTTGTTGGTGTTGATTCAGGGCACAAGCTATAGCAATTGGACAAGCAATGGTTGATGGACGTTGGCTGGACTGTGTGAGTCATCATGACCAGCTTTTCAGGGATGAGTATGCACTGTACCGACCACTGCAGGTACTTTTCAGTGTTACAGCTAATGAGAATATAGTAGGCTTGTTTCCATGTCTTTCATCAGTGGGAATAAGAAGGACTGTAGTTTATTTACCCAAAGATACTTTTTTAAAACATGTTTCCCTGCTGTTTGAGGAAAGGTAAAACATTTTTTACTTGGTAGGTTGTGATGATGAAAAACCTATTAGAATCAAACATTTTATTTAGTTGATATGACTTTTCTTAAACTGGGCTTTGTGGTATTATAGTTACTTGTCATTGAATTTCAGTGGTTTTCAGTTTTACTATGCCTAAGTTTGTAGAACTGACAGAGAATATACATAATAAAATGATTGAAAAACTTAATGTCATCTATTGAAATAGGTTTTGACTGTTTAGCACTATTGTATAAAAATGATAAAATTGTCTATATTTTACTTAAGGGAACTGGAAATATAAAGTCAACTTTTAAAAAGACGTACTTTGAGTTTTGGTTTATAATTTCATATGTATTTTATATATATACGTATATATGTATATATATACATACACATACATACATACACACACACACACACACCCATATTTGGCTGTGTAAAATGTGTTCCCATGTATCATGTCTGCCCACGTTTTTGACTGAAACTTTCAGAAAAATGCCTCTTGAGAAAGTGGTCTGCTCTCAACCAGGGGAGAAACATTTGGGGAGGGCTAACACTCTCCTGGTAAATGTGCAGATAGCACCACCCTCTTGTAGCCCTGTTCTGCAAAGGCTGCCCCTTCCCTTTCTGCTGGAAGCCCTTCCCTCCCTGTCATGTTGAGGCCTCTGCTGAGATGGTCACACACGTGGCTGGTGGGACTGGAGCTTCTGAGGCCCCTCAGTCCATGGGTGGCTAAGTGGATCCCAGGGGCCTGTGTGTGGCCCCCAATCTCCTCTGTGCAGCTAGGCCTTCGGCTTTGGCCCTTGCCCTGCCAGGCCAAAGCCACCTGGCCAGCCTTGCCACCGCCCCTGCCCCCTGATTGTGGTGCTTAGTGGAGGCTGCCCTGGCTCAATCAGATTCTAGATTCTTCTGGACTGAAACCCTGGGTGTCTAGTGGGCCCATGTGGGAGAGTTCAGCAGCTCTGGGAGGCCCACTGCGCTCCCCCACTCCCAAGCTGTACCACCTGTTTATAATGTGCATCCTTATTTTTCTCTCATTAATTTGGGCAAAAAAGTGCACATTATATGTGGCTAAGTATGGGGGTGTGTGTGTATGCACACAGGTGTTTGTGTATTTGTACAGAGTTTACCCTTTAACAATGTGGGGGTTAGGGTTGCTGATCCCTTAAACGTTGAAAAATCTGTGTATAATTTTGACTCCCCCAAAACTTAACTACTCGTAGCCTACTATTGACCAAAAAGTTTAGGAATGACATAAATGGTTGATTAATCCATATTTTGTGTATTATATTTATTATACACTGTATTCTTGCAATGAAGTAAGCTAGAGAAAAGAAAATATTAAGAAAATCTTCTTGGTGTGTGCCACACCTTTTGGGGGTAAAACATGATTGTAAGAGGGACTTTACCTAACAAATGCAATCAGTGTAACCTGGTTTCTTGTACCCTCAATGAATCCCTAACAATTAAAAAAAGAAAAAAAGGAATTCTCAGAAGAAAAAAAGAAAGAAACAAATTTGGGAATGATCACGTGTGTTAATAAAAACAGATAAAAAATAAAAAGGGAATTCTGATACATGTCATAACATGAAAAAAAAAGAAGATTGTCTCGAGACAATGTATTTAGTATTCATTTAATGAAAGTGGATCATCCTGAAGGTCTTCATCCTCCATGTTCACATTGAATAGGCTGAGGAAGAAGATGGGTTGGTCTTACTTTCTCAGGGTAGCAGAGGTAGAGGACATATATGTGGACTGGACCAGCTCAAACTCATGTGGTTCAAGGGTCAACTGTATAATGGTTACATGTTTGGGAACTAAAATTGGAAGCTTAGTGGGTAGAAAAGACCAGTGACCCCAAGTCTTTGTGTGGCATGATTTGTTAAAAGTTATTTTTCAGCATGTGTCCTACAGTTGGCCCAGGGTTAAAGTAAATTCTACGGGATCTTCACTCTTAGGACTAAAGGATGAAATGAAACACTAAAGTCTGGGTCAAAGAAGTGTTTTGTTTATGATATACTACTTAAGCCATTTAGTTAATGAAAATTATAATTTAAAGAGTTGGATTGCCAGTATAATGTTGTTTTATAACTTGGATTTGTTAATTAATTTATATATGTATTTATTCAGTTGTTAGATTTGTAGAAATATGGGGCTTCAGTTTATTTGTCATATGACCATCCTAATTGCCATTGAGGGTCAACTGCTTGGGTCCTGTCTTGGTCCTTTCAGAGTACAGAATTTTCTGAGACACCTTCTCCAGACAGTGACTCAGTGAACTCTGTGGAAGGACACTCTGAACCATCCTGGTTTAAAGACATTAAGTTTGATGACAGCGACACAGAACAGATAGCTGAAGAAGGTGACGATAATTTGGCTAGTGAGTTTTAACTTTCTAACATTTTGGGTTTTGTGGGTCATTACTGTGTGTGTGTGATAAAATGAGTGTCTTGTTTTAGTTGAAACAATTCTATTTTACAGTTTATACCTCCTATTAAATGTAAACATCTGAGGGTAGTCTTGTCCTAGATTAGATACAGTATTTTCTTAAGAAACCATCTCGTTAGGCAACTGACATTTCTAGATTTTACTGTAGTCTCTAGTTTGCAACAGCTTAAAAATAACTAAACTAATAAGATTGCACAGACAACTTTCTCACCTCTTCACTATGATATTAGACTTTTTCTCTGCAGAACTTCCAATATATTTATTTAAAAAATTGATTTTATATTTAACTTGTTCACATTTATTAAGCCTATACAGAAGTACATGAAAATACTGTATCCATTTTGGTATTGCACATTGGGCTTGTATATTAAAAGAAAATTTTCTCCTTTCCTCCAATACCCTGATAAAACCCATTTTTACTCCCCTCCTCTCCCTATATTTCTTTCCCCTCCCCAACACTAAAAGATTCTGCCAGTCCTAGCAAGCGTACATCAGTCAGCAGTTTCCAGTCCACAGTGGACAGTGACTCAGCCGCTTCTATCAGCCTGAACGTGGAGCTGGACAACGTGAACTTCCATATCAAGAAGCCCTCCAAGTACCCACATGTGCCCCCTCACCCTGCTGACCAAAAAGGTAGGAGGTAGTCACCATCTGGAATCCAAACACAGGCTGGAGAGCTGGGCCGTAGGATCTCACGTCAGCCTGTCTTTCTGGCTTCCTCTGTCCCATGTGGCTGAGGGAATTTGGTGTGGGTTTTATTACCCCCTTTCTCATTTTGCCCACACCTCCTCCTTATACCTTTTTTGGTTGATTCCTTTTATTTCTTGTTTTTTTTTCCCTCAGTATCACCATGCCCAGTTTAAAGCTTGTAGCCTTTAAAAGGAACAATATATGATTGTTCTTCCCATAATGTGCAACTTCCAAGGTGGCATTTCTTTGCATTTATAACATGGATGTTCTGCTCTATTCTTTTCTCTTTCTTTTTTTAACAATTTAAAGCCTATTTGCCTTTGCTGTTACCCAGTAATGTAGTATTTCACTAAACCTGTTAAGATGCTTGAACTAGATGGGGGGAAAATCCTTTACACATTTTAAAACCTCTTTCTACTATAATTTAAAATGCTTATTGTGTAGATACTATATTTATAAAATGAAATCATTCTTTATTTTCAGCTGTCTTATTTGATGCTTTAGTATACTGATTCAAAAATAATAATGGCTGTATTCAAAAGACATTTGGTGAAAAAGGAAAATGATGTAAACTATAGGTAAAATCGAACATAGCAGCACATAAAAAAAGAAAATGCAGTTTTTTAAAAAGGGATGGTGAAGTTTACTCTGTTTTATATAATTAAAAGCCATTTTAACAGACTGAATGACAACACTAGGAAAAAAGCAATTTTTCCTTGGGACCATGGTGTTTTATTAGCTCAAGAGATGTATGAGTTTTATATGCTTCTTGATGTCCTGGGCTCAAGACTAGAATTAAGTTAAATGCAACTCACATAGAAGTTAATGTGCTATTTATAGCCCTAGGTGGGTTCTGCCTATAATCCTAGCTCCTAGAGGTTGAGGCCAGAGTATCATTTGAAGCCAGGAGTTGGAGGCTGCAATGAGTTGTGATCATGCTGCACTGTAGCCTGGGCAGCATAGTGAGACCTTACCTCTACAAAAATAAAAACTTAAAAGAAGAGCCAGGCATGGTCATACTCAGCTGTAGTCTCATCTATTCAGGAGGCTAAAGCAGGAGGATAACTTGAGCCCAGGAATTGGAGGCTGCAGTGAGCTATGATCATGCCACTACACTGTATCCAGGGAGATAGAGTGAGATTCTGTCTTAAAAAGAAAAAAAAAAAAGAATGTATATAGCCCTAAAACGACATTTTTGTAAAAGTAAATTAAAAAAATACAAGCGTAAATAAATAACTATGGGATTGCATTATATCATGATAACTGAAAAATGATTATTACAAAGATATGAAGCACTTAATTTCATAATTTCACCTGGAGTTTAAATTTTTAGCATTTTATTCTCTGAAGTTGAAATGTCTCTTCACTTACATTTGCAAAGCTTGCCTAATTCTTTCCTAGTTTCTATTTTGAGCTTAAAAGTATAATCAGAAAAGAGTTCTTAAACATTTATACAAAAATAATTTGAAACAAATTTACAGCAAATTTCTACAACAGATATCTCATAATTATCAGCATTAGCCATTCTCAAGATGTGATAAGATGGTACTTAAGAGTTATGGTAATAAAAACAGTATATCTTACTTAAAAATAAGAAATACAGATGGATGTGGTGAAGTAGTAGAAGAGGAGACTTGCCTAGCATTGAATAGGAGGTAAATACACATCTTTATGGGACTCCTCAAAGGAGACACTGGAAGCAAACATTTGGGTGAGTATGGCAGGACAGTGAAACAGACATGGCACTTGTGTGAAAATTAACTGTAGTTGGTGATCACTTGGAAAATAAGATGATGTTTTTGAATATAAGCTGATAGTTGTGGGTCAGAGTTGCACATTTCAGAGGATATCTGTTCTTTGGAAATAGGTGTTGGCAATTTCATTTTGTTGAAAGCAGAGTGGGAAGTCTTCTTTTCGTTTGCTGAAGATTTCACATCTTATAAAGTTAAGGAACTTTTGAAAATCTTGAAGAAAATGACCTGTCATTATTGAATTCATAATAGCAAAGGGTAGGTCACTGAGCACAGTGAGTCACTTATGTGAGGAATTGTAGCTTTAGAACATGGGGAGAGGACTGGAACAGGAGGCTCCAATAATGACATTTTTATGGTGCAACCTCAAATTGTAAGGAAAATAAAAGGGGAAGTACCTGCTGTTTAAAAAAAAAATATCTTGACTCTTCTGGAACTGCTCTGAAAAAACCTTGTTTTTGCCCTTTTGATCTCAGACATTTAAAAAGATTGCTTATGATGATTGTGATCAGCAGCCTTCATAGGAGGATGAACCTGAAAAAGGGGCCAGCACTTTCAAGAAAAATGACAGGACAGCAGTTCAGATTGTGCTGAACTTTGGTGAAAATGCAATGGATATTTGAGAGAAGATTTAAGTTGTGATAGAAAAACTAGGCAAATTAATGCAGACTAATGACCAAAAGAAGCTTTTTCCCCCTTCTGTCAAGACTCATCTTATCAAGAAAGAACACATATGGTTAAGAGGAAAGTAAAGTCCAAAGTATTGAAGAGATAAAGAATGCCAGGTTATTTTAAGTAAGTCTGTTGCCAGGGTTTAGGCGAACTATACGCCCAGAATACTGAAAGACTTTAGATCTGGGATCATGGAGCCAGAGTTTGTTATCTGTGAAGAATTATGAAGTGTGGGAGAGAGTCCAGATGACTGTGGTAATACATTCAGTACATTTTTTGAAAAGATGGATTCTTGACTTGACATTGAAAGCTGGCAACCTTGTAGTACATTCTGTACATTCTTAATGAACAGAATGTACTGTTTTTTAGAAGAGGGATTGGTGGTGACTGGGCACTGACATTTGTTAACCAGCATAAGTCATTCCAAAACAATCTCATTTATATATTTTATGGTGATATGAGAATGATAGAGCAGGAGAAGGTGATAGATATCTTTGTTGATATTAATAAGACATTTAGTGATCTCTCAATAGCTTTGCAGACAAACAGATCAGTTTTGTATATGGAAGAAATATGTTAAAGAGGTAAAAGCAATGGTCATATTTATTTTTTAAAAGCACAATTTGGAATCTATATGAGCTTTATTTCTTAAATTATAAGTGGTAAAATTATAATTTATGTATTTATGGGGTATGAAGTGTTAAGATATATGTATGTAATGTATAATGACTAAATCAAGCTAATTAACATATTCATCACTTCAATCCTATCACTTTGTGGTGAGAACCTTTGGAATATATGCTTGGCAATTTTGAAATATACAATGCACTATCAGCTGTAGTCATCGCATCTCCCTGCATCCTTCCAGCCTTTGGCAACCACCATTATACTTGGTTTATATGATACATCATAACTTTTTATATGAAAAACACACAAAAACTCTAGTGTGTTTGGTGAATGTAAGAGCTTAGTAATATTATAACACACAGATTTGTAGCTGTTTGTGGAAAATATTAAAAGGATAATTAATAATTTGAAATCAGGAAGGGGATATGTCTAAGTTATGCTATTGGGATTTGTCCATATGCAGTGGTGGTCAACACTTTTTTTTGGTTAGCATTTTGAATGGTCCTTTTTAGGTCCTCAGATCATTAAAATCTGGAAAGAATGGCTAACATGTTGGATAGCAGAATTGTAATTTAATAATTTTTTTTTTTAAACAGTAGATTGAGACTAACATGATGAATTAATGGAGTTATACATAAAATAATGTAATTAGGCTTAAAATGTTTACTATTTTTTTTGTCACAATTCTTTTTATTAATAGAAAATAAAACACTTATTCCAGTTTCAAAGTTGTTATACTTCAAGATGGTAATAAAAATCGAATTTAAAATAATCACTTAATCCTGCTTAGTTTAACTAAGACAATGAAATGCAGCTTAAAAGAAAGTGTTCAGCACCATTGCTCATAGTTCTCTCAAAATTTGTTCTTAAAGTTTCCAATAAGTTCCTGTCTGTAAAGTACAGGAATTACTGAGCTACATGAGAAGGCCTCTCTGGGACAGCAAGTGGGGAGTTAAGCGATCATTATGAAAGGAATCAATGTACATTCGGCATGCTAACTTGGACTACACAATGATCCCCTCCCCTCCACGTTAGCTCAAGAGAGAGGTTTCTAAGCACTGAGGTATGAGGAGTCAGACTGTTGTTTGCTTTTAGAATTGGTCTTTCCAACTAACAACAGTCAATCTCTGGCACAAATGCTATTAGTTCCTTAATGTACTGTGATTTTAGGA
>CAUYRH010131342.1:0-16605 GCA_963574655.1 Perodicticus potto | reverse complement strand
TTTGTCCTAGGATATGATCAATTTTGGCGAATGTTCCATAGGGTGAAGAGAATAATTTACATTCCTTAACTTTGGGATGAAGTGTTCTATATGCGTCTATTAAACACAGTTGTTTTAGGGTCTCATTTAAGTCCCTAATATGTTTGTTTCATTTCTGTTTAGAGGATCTGTCCAGCTCTGTAAGAGGAGTGTTAAAGTCCCCTGTTATTATGGGTTAACATATTGCTCAGACTAATGAAGGTCTATTTCAAGAATCTGGGAGTCTTTAAGTAAATGGAGTAGAATCCCACATGAAATAAAAATGAATACATGCCAGTCATTTTGGACCCTTAAGCATTATAACTCTGGGTTCTAGAAGAGACCTCAGAGGTCAGGACAAAACTCCAATGCATCAAGAACTTAGTGAGTACCATTAAGGAGTGTAATATGTGAAGAAACCAATATGCAGGCACAATCATGGGCAATCACAGAAGCTTGACCTCGGTGTTGGGGATTAGCAGAAAGTGGTAGCAACATGAGATACTTCCCCATCCGAAAGAGGTAAAGATGTAGCAACTAACAGCTCCAGCCACTGTCTGCTGTGTGAGGATGTCATTTTTATAGTTATTTGGACATTTCCACTTGAATGTTTGTTGCAGCTCAATTCACAGTTGCTAAGATGTGGAAACAACCCAAGTGCCCATCAACCCATGAATGGATTAACAAACTGCAGTATATGTTTACCATGGAGTATTATTCAGTTATATGAAAAGATGGAGATTTTACATCTTTTGTGTTTACCTGGATGGAGTTGAAACACATTCTTCTTAGTAAAGTATGACAAGAAGGGAAAAACAAGTATCCAGTGTACCCAATAGTAATATGAAACCAATGCACAAATAACTACACGTCCACACGAAAGAAAAACACAAGTGTGTTCCAGTGAGGGGGAGGGAAGAGGAGGGGACAGGGACAGGCAAGGAGGAAGGGTGACTGGCTCCCTCTCACCTAATGTGCACAGCATAAGGGTCCTCAGCACGTCCCCTGGGTGAAGGGCTCAACTACAACTTGAACTTAACCTTAGAAATGAAAACAAGGCAACTTAAATATTTGTACCCTTGGATCAATCTGAAAGAAAAACAAATAAATACATAAACTAATTAATTAATTAATTTAATTTAAAAAGGAGAGAGAAAAAAAATTATTCGGGATGTACCGGGGGGATGAAGTTTCTCATTTTAATCCAGTTAATTCCAAATCAACATTCAGGAACTACATAGTACCATAAATGTCTGACTTTTAAAACAGCCTTTCAAACACTAGACTTAGCTTTTTTGTCTCTAGTCTTTTCTTCCACAGACTACACACAGTAGCGTTTACAATCAACCCCTGTTGTACAGTGTCTAGAATAGAGTACCAGATAGAGTGCTCTATTCTGGACACACAATACCAAAGTGCAAGGTTTAATAATGATAAGGCCAAAGAGAAAGACAAAATATAAACCAAGGATGTTATGGGCTTAAAACACCACTATCAGCTACAGGTATATTTCAAAAAGAAAATGTGTAAAACAAACGATTTCCCTAATAAACAGCTGTAGAGCCAATATTCTTTGCTTCCTTTCTCCCAGTTCCTTTTGTTCCTTGTTTTTAATTGGGTAGATTAAGTATCGGTTCAATTTGTTAACTGCTTTCTTTAAAACAATTAGCTATTAATTATAGTCACTATTATTAGCCAGCTCCAATTCTTCCCAGCCGCAGATGTTTTTACAGCAGGCCCCCAAAGAGATTGGCAGTTTCAAATACTCTCTGCCAGCGAGCCACATTCCTCTTAGCAAGCGCCTACATGCCAGATAAAGTCCTTTTTTAATAAGGTTTTTGTCCAAATGAAAACAAGCTCAACACTGTAAATGCACATGCAACATCAATTAAAACCGAAATGTTTATAAGATGGAATTTTATTTTCATACCTTTGTATAAGATCCTATATGTTGCATTTATTGAAAAGCAATTTTCAAAGAGCATGCTGTTAGGAATAATTAGAGGCCATTTATAGAGAGTTAGACCCTATATTTGCATGGCCACAATGCAATACGATAAATACCCTGTGTTTACAAATGTACAAAACGTAAGTTTACACAATCAACACTGCACTTCTCGCAATCTGTACTAACCCATCAAATGCATTCAGTAACTATCCAGATTTTTTCCTGAAAGATATATACCTCCTAGGACTCCCAGATACAGGAATGCACATTTATACTAGCTATAATGACCCACATATGTTCCCCAACTCCATTTACAGTCTATACATAATGAAATAAGTTCTTTAGGACTTAGAAATGCTTAGCAGCCTGTACCTGGCTGTAATAGGGGACCCTTATGCTATGCCATTTAGAAAAAGCTCTATTTGTTGTTTGAGGTAGGAAAAAGCCTGTCATTATCAAATCAGCCCTTACATTCCGTGTCTTCCAGGATTATCCATACAAGAGCATAGAAAAGTACTAGCTGTGTCAACTTATTACTTCTCTATAAAATGTTCTCTTACACAATTTCCAAGCTTCCCAACCCCAAGGTTGGATGCCAGGCCACGCTTCTGTATTTGTTGATTTAAAATACATAGCAGTTCAATAATTTCTTTAAAAACAATAATAGCACCACTTTGCTCAGCTTGTGTTTAATTTACTTGATGTCAAGAAAAGATCGGTCTGCTTGTTGTCCTCTATACCCACCTATGTTTCTCATCATTTCTGAGCCCTTCCTTCCACTGCTCCCCCTCATACAGAGAACATATTGCCCTTGAACTTGTCCTACCCTTGAGTTTTTCATTACTTAGGCTTATAGGAAGTTCCACCTGCTCCACAAAGCTTTTTCTCCAACTACTACAACCCAGATTAATTATATTCTTCCCTAGAGACCAGGGTGGGATTTGCGGGCTCTGCCATGAACCAGCTGCATCCCTTAAGCCACCTCTCTTGATTGCTCATAGCCTAATCTCCTTTCTCAAAAAATGAAGGACTATGAAATTAGTACTCCTAGTGTAACTCATCTAAACCAGGGTTTTTGACCCATTCAACTCTTCTGGGAAGAAGACAATACCCACATAGTTACCATACACAAATTAACCAGTGGCTGAAGTGAAGTGTGAAAACTAGGACCTCCATCCGGAAGGGCAGAGTCTGGAAGTAGGACTGCAGAATAGAAAGGGGGGTACATTTCACTAGTCCATTCAAATCCGAAGAGAAATTCATTGCGCCCACTTCGCATCATTCACCAGGACAGTGAGTGTTCTGAACTTTGCACACAGGTTCTCTGCTTAGACAGGAGGGGAAATTGATCATGATATGGTATATTTTCTATGTTGTCTACTTCTCTAGCTCATGAGCTATTTAGAGGAAGCCAAAGTAGATTATAGACATTTATTTTATTGCAATACATTCAGATGAGAGTTTAAACACTCATTAAGAAGTGTACTCAGTTGTTGACACAGATCATGGACGGTAGGGAATTAAAGGTCCCTAAGAGACACACATTATCTCTACCCCTTTCTTACTGATGTGAGAAAACACAAACAGATTGGACTTAAAAGGAAAGTTATTGAAATTCAGACTGAACATGTGGGTTTAACATCTAGAAACTGCATTCCCTTTTCATTGCTAAAAGGATCCGGCTGAACTGAGGCCGACATTTGACAGAATTGCAAAACCATTTGGGAGGATTTATGTGCAAAATTCAAAGGAGAGTCATAGCATTTGATGAGTGTGGGGCATGATTTAAGTTTTTGTGATATTTTTTGATGCTTTGCCTTAGGACAGATCCGAAGTATTACAGAAAACACACTGTCGTTTACAAAGAGGCCTGGCTGAGCTTAAAGCAACCTGCCACCCATCAAGAACATTAAAATAGCCTTAATTTTGTTATAGCAGTAAGAGAAAATAGAACCAAGTTCTATTCTATTTCTGTGGGCAAACACTCAGGACAGTGTCTCTCTGAAATTATTCTTTCTTGCACAGCACTGCTAGACTCAAAGCCTTCTGATGTTCTTAGTAATATACAGCAGGAGACAGAATCAAGAAAAGCCTTGAGTGAATAAACCCCCTCAAATTTTGAGAAGAGGTGAGGCATTTCAAATACCAGAGGTCTCACTTAGATGATAAAAAAGTCTGTCAATAGCCACACTCCTACAAGTGAGCCTTTTACAAACAGAGTGGTTTCCAAACTCTTTGGGCAATACTTTCATTGTCGTTAAGCATCCCCCTTTTTGAAGAACTAAAAGGATGTATTTATTATTTTTGTTTCATCTTTTATTAAGTTTTTTTTTTTATTTTAAATTAATATGAGGGTACAAATTTTTAGGTTACATTGTTCTCAGTTCCAAGGTAAAGTTCAAGTTGTAGAAGAGCCCTTCACCCAGGGGGCATGTTGAACACCTCACATTGTGTACATTAGGTGAGATCCCGCCAATTCCCCTCCCTCCTCCCGCCACTCACCTTCCCTCTCCCCTGTTCCTCTCCTTCCTCTTCCTTACACCCACTACCATTTCTAGGAAAGTTTCTTGTTTTCCATACACATGGGATTCTGTTCTTTTGCCTCAGTCTTAGGATTCTGCTCTTTTGCCTCAGTCTAAACTACATGATCATTCAAACTACAAAAGAAAGGTAATAATTATAACTATAATTCTCATTTTCAAGCACCAAGTAGATGCCAGATACTTTACTTATTTATTTCTAATCCACTGATCTTTGGAGAAAAATTTTGAATTTATTGCAGCTCTACCATTGTAGAGCTCAATGAGATTTATCTTTGAGCTTCAATTTCTTAGTCTGTCAAAAGGAAAATTGTAACTTAAGGTAGCTTTATATATAAAATATTCATTACAACATTTTAGAAAGAACCGGCCAACATATATAGAATATTTTGTAAATTTGTTTAAGTGTTGTAATGAATATTTTGTAAATAAAAGTACAAATTATTTGCAAAATATTCTATACATGTTGGCTACCTCTTTGTACAATGTTGTACTGAATATTTTGTAAATGAAGGTCCATTTCAGTACAATTTCCTGTTTTCCCTATATATGATGACTATGTGAGCAACCTTTGGGATACCTTGTATAATAACAATAACCACTATGTAAAGTGCTACAAGGTTTGAAATAATAAATAGCTTAGCATGGTGACTAATTGTTACCTACTGTTAACATTGTAATATTTATCTATTTTCCAGACTTCCATTTTTCATCCATTCATATATGTTTGGGAAAAAGGTAAACAGGAAAAAGCTCCCTCCAGGTAATTTCTTCCTGAACATTTTTATCTATGATACTTTGATACAGCTCAGACTTTTCCATGTCAGATGTATTTTGGACTCCCCAGGATGCAAGACAGGTGACATGAAAGAACCAGCTGACGGTCAGACTCCAGCTGAGGCAGAGGATGGAGGGGAGGGGAATGAACTCTCTATTCCAATGCAAGTTGCAGAGGTTGCAGCAGCAACTGTCTGGGCTTAACATGAATATACTTAAGTATACGAAGGACTTCCGGTTTCAGAAGGATGGAGTCAGCGTGCTTCACCCTTGTTTTGTCTTCCCTCTTAGGACAGTTAAAACTCTGGAGAAAAGAAGTGAAACAGCAACAGAAGGCAGAGTCAAGGACAAAGACCTAGGGTCTTCAAGATGGAAAGAATGATTCAGTGACCAGGCTGAAAACCATTGAAGGAAACGTTTTCAGGGGGGAAATGACAACAGAAAGAATCTCGGAACATCAGTGTGAAGAGCAAACAGGCAAGTAACATACACGAGCCACTGTCTGAGCTTTTAAAATTGTTAGACGCCCAAATGCAAAATTATAATATCTTCTACTGTAGTTCTCAAAGTTCTAACAAAGATATTTTAGACAACTAAACCATAAAGTGGGAATGCAAAAGGATCCTAAATGATGAGGATATTTGAAGTGGCAAATATATTAGTAGACTGTGATAAAACAGATTTATAACTTCTAAACTAACCACTAAAAAAAGAAATACCAAAAGATATCTTCAAAAACACTATAGGTAAAGCACGAAAAGAGTTCAAATAACCCCTGGGAAAGCAAAAAAGGGAAGCAGGAGAATAGCAATCAAGGGAAACAAATCAAACACTAACACAGCAATCACAAGTCTTAACCAAATGTCAAGTTTATTAAGTGTAAATGTCCCAATATACAATTAAGGAACAGAGATGATAGCCATTAAAAAAATGAACCATCCACACAGTGTCTATAAAAAACTATTTTTTAACATAATGATAGAAGAAGAATGAAAGTAAAAATGTGCCATGCAAATATCATTTGAAAGAAAGCTGGAGCAGCTGAATTACTATCACAGAAAGCAGACTTCAGACTAGAGAAAATTACCAGAGACAGAAAGGAACTGTCTTGATGCAAGTGTCAATTCACCAAGAAAACATACAATATCAAATCATGGTTTGGGGTTATACAGATCTGGGGATAATCTCAAAAAATTTCAACTTTGATTATTGCACCCGAGTGACCCAGGGCTTTAGTTTCCTCTAAGTTTCTCCAAGATTCTATGTTCCCATCTGAAAAAAAATGGGACTGACCAGCAACAGAGTTGGTCAAAGATATAAATGAGGTCATTACATAAAAGTACTAGGCTCTTATTTTGTGTTTGTTTTCCATCCACTACACGATAAGCGCTTTGGTCATAAAAGCTGCAAATGGACAAGAAAAATCCTCAAAGGAACTTTGACTTTTCCACTCTTATCTTTCTTTCTCATGAATAGTCATGAGCAGTACCGGCAGGCCATAATTTGGTAGATTAATAAGATGTAGAAACACAGATTCTAATTAACTTTGGGACTCACTATGTAACGCAGGGTGAATCAGTGGAAGATGGGCTAAGACACAATATAGTGATTATATATGGGGATGGGGTGGGATCCCATGATTGCATGTTTTTACCTGTCTCTTCTTTTCACAGGAAGGAAATGTAATGAATGACAGAGATTAATGAAAGTATAAAATGATGACTTAATACTCAACAAAACAAGAAGAATTGAGAAAAGACAAAAAAATAATTGCTCGAGTAATCTCATTTGATATGTTGCCTCCCTTCCTTCCTTCTTCCTCCCTTCTCCCTTCATTCCTTCCTTTTCTGTACTTTGCACCTGCCCTTTTGGAGACAATAGAAGATCTTCTCCCTTCCTCAGTGATTTTTAACAGGTGTGCCACAAGTGGATCTTAGGTATGCCTCAAAAATTCTTAAAGATCTTTAATTATTTTCCAAAGCAATTCAAAACACAGTAAGAATATTCCTTTTTTCTTTTCACTTTTCTGATCAGTATAATTTAAGTTTGCCACAGAAGGTAACTATAGTTTCCAGTGTGCCATGAGATAAAAAAGGTTGAGAAAAGTTACTTTCACACATAATCCTCACCACTGTGTGTGTTTTAGCTACTCCAATCCATGATTTGGGTATAACTAAAAGATACAGTTGAAATTAACTTTTCTATTTTCAGAGTAAATGGTTAAGCCAAAACTCACTATCACAAAAGATAATATAAAATATTTTTTAAAAGAAAAACAAAAAATAATGACTGTATCCCACCTTCACTAGCATACTATAACACCTACTGTGTTTTTCTTTTTGCCACTTAGTACTGATAGCAGGTAGGACAGCACCCCTACAACCAGCAGGCACCATTATTTTCACCGATCATTAACAGACCAGAAGAGAGAGAAGCAGAGAGATGACAAATTCATGCTAAATTGCAACTTATTTTCTAAAAATAACACAGTTACCAAGTGAGTTACTAAATGAACAAAGGAAAATAAAAGGGCTGAAATTTCAAGAAATCTAATATTAAGTTTGAAGTTGCAAGTTTATTTACAGGAGTAAAACTGATGTCCATAAGTTTCTTTGGGAATTCAGTTCGCTTTGTGCCAGTGCACTCAAAAGGCATTCAGACACTTTAAAAACTTGTGAGATCTTGGACACCACAATCGTGCTCTCAGGTCAGAGCTTAAGAGAAAAGTCTTTAAAACTAGATCTGAGATAATTAAACTGCCTCAGGAAAGAGTTGTAGATTGATATGGCTCCATTAACTCCTGGTTTTCTGCACTATACAGTTAGGAGAGCTGGTAATTTTAAAAAATGGAATTAGGTCATTGGATGCAAATCAGAAGCAAAACCCAAACTCTAACTAGGGAAAGGGCTAACCAGGACATAAATATTTCATTGCTGTCATTTCTAGATTTTTATGTTCTTAGGGTTTATGTACCATGAATTTGAAAAGAACTTGTGGCAGTTTTCAGAGATAATCATAATATTAATTATTATTTTTAAAATAAGTTGAATTAGGACCTTTAAAGTTTAAAGAAAATAGACATTACCAATATCTGTTATCAACAGATATTCTCATTTCTCCTATTTGCCACAGCTTATGAACTTCATTCTGAAAAAAAGTTATGATATCAAAAGTCATAACTATCATAAGTGATTAAAGCAATATTAGCTCCTTATTAGCCTACATCAGAGATGTTTTGAAACTAATTTATATATTCACCTCCCAAAGTGCCATTCTTTTCATGTTATAATAAACACAAAGTTAACTAATTGACCAGAATGTTCAATGGGAGGGAAAAAAAAAGTCCAGATTGATCCCTGCTCAGTTTATTAATTACATTTCAAGATGAGCTCATAAAAGCCCACATTTACAGGCAAAGACTAAACAAATTACTTGGAGGTTTTTTTGTTTGTTTGTTTGTTTAAAATATCAGCTTTCTTGTAGAAAAATAGGCAAAATTTTTTTAAAAAATGGACTAAGACAAAGCTTTTAGCATCTCCGCCATACTGGCTGCACACACTCAGAGTGAATTCCCTGCAGAATACCAAACCAGTGCAATGCTCAGGGCTGTTTGTCCAAAGTCTTGAGATGTTGGGATTGAAAGGAACATGTGGAATCAGTTTGAGAAAAATAAACTAAGTCAGTAGAAAATGGCACAAGTAATAAACTAAGATCAAGTGGAGACTATTCAGAAAAAGGAAATGACTCTGGAGAAGTATTCTGAGAAGCAGCAGACAGAAATTTCAAAGCCAGACAAACAGACTGGGATTACAAAGAACGCAACACTTTTTTAATAGTGCGTATCTGTTGATTCGCTATCTGTATTTCCACAAAATTAAATACTGACTGTAACCCAGAATAAATTGTAATATATCTTGTTGGTCAAATACTGGTTTTCTGTAGTGAACTAAAAATAGAAAAGACTGCAGATGTCTTGGCAGAGTAAAAAAGGCTCTCAAGGAGGGACAAAAGAACGAGGTTCCACCTCGGGCAGCCACCCGAGGCTGTGGCTTCAGCGTGGAAGGTAACTTCATTCTCCAGGTCTCCAGTTTTCATAACTATGAGGGAAACAAGATGACTTCGAAGGTCCCCTGAGTTCTGTCTGTGAATCCCCAAGTCGGACACCTCCCGCTGCCTCAGACACTGGACAAAGATTTTTCTGAGGCTGACACTGTTTTATCATCGTGAACAAATACAGTGTAAGGTATGTGGGAAACTTTCCAGGGCAAAACAGTAACCTTGGAGAACTTGAACTAATCGGCAGAAAAGGGTTATTTACATTTAGGCCAGAGAAAACTGAAAAATGTTTAGTGTTAAAAGAGGTACTGAGTATTTCAAGTGATGTAACAATGGTATTGAGCATGCATATCTTTTTTTTTTTTTTTTAAAGACTTTTTTGGTTTGTTTGGGGGGTCTTGTTGTTGCTTTTTATTTCAAATTGATATGAAGGTACAATTTTTAGATTACATTGTTCTCACTGTACACACACACCTTGAAATGTGCATAGGTGAAATCTAATCACCTGTAGAAGGGTAATGTTTAGATTTTCATTGCATTCAGCAGACACATTTCAGTTCTCAGCACGAGATCATTTTTTTTTTTTTTGAGCATGCGCAGTAAGTAATTTGTGTGCACCCTCTGAAATATCATGGTCCTGAATCAATGAAGATGAACACGAGGCCACACCTGCAGCCCATTTCCTGGCAAGGAGGCCCACCCTGGACAGGAGCCGTGCTGGACAGACTAAGGAGACTCCTCAGATAGTAGCAGCAGGGACTGCTCCACCCTCTGGTGCCTCTCCTGATATCAACACCTCCTTGCAAAGAAGGACCAGCAGCAATTACAAAAGTGATGGTTCTCCAAGTCTCAGATGACAGAAAGGGACACGGTGGTTATCAGTACCCTCATGGGAGCAGCTGGTTCTTTATTATTTAGCAGAAGGTACAAGAGCTACAGTATCATGAGGCCTCTCCGGGATTCTTCTTCCCCACCAGGATAATGGATATAAGAGCAGTGTCTACTCCTGAGTTCTTGTGAAGACCACATGAGATAATGGATTTAGAGGGCTTTCAAAAATGCAGTAGACACATATTACTTGTCATGTAATTACTGTCACTGTTGTTGTTATTATTATCATTATTATCATCACAGGATCATCATTTTCATGACTCTCCAATGAAAAATTCTTTTCTAGAGATGAAAGAAGTTTACAAGTACAAATCCATCAAACCTGCAGGTAAACATATGCATAAATACACAGTGTACTAATCACTCCCTCATGTGTGGATTCCCTGGGGTTATTGGCTGTTGGCAATGTTGCTGGTGCACAAGGGGAACTCTAAAAATTGTAGCATCACCCTGAAGCCCTCAGGCCCTGAGACTGTGTGTGGATGATGAGCACAGACCAACACAATTAAACCTTTTCCAGGAGGTATTTTGCCATCTCTTTGAAGTTGACCAACTTTCATGATTAATCAGTCGAATGCATGCTTGCATTAATGTACACAGCTATGATTCAATAAAAAAAAGAAAAAAGAAAAAAAAAACTCTAAAGGGTGACAGACACGCCACCACACATGACTGTGCAATGTGTGCACTACCAAAAATACTCGGCCGAGAAGTTCAAACTCAAGGATGGAAATCTGACTCCTGGGCCTCCTCTCAAATTACCATCCCCAGGACTGTGATGTTCCCCAGGGGGTATCTTTTCCTTATTTGTACAAACATGCACGTTGGCTAATAGCAGCCTATTTCTCTCCCAGCTCTAACTTCACTGTCTAATCTCACACACCCACATCTAATCTTCAGAAAATTATGTGGGCTCGGTCTGTAAAACACACCCAGCCTCTGATGAGATTTCATAATCTCACTGGCTCCACTGGGGCCCAAGCTACCATATCTCAGGAGCCTCTTAAGTAAGGCTCCTGCTGACACCCTTCCTCCCTTGTAGTTTATTCCCAGTGCAGCAGCCAGAAGGATCCTTTTAAAATATAAGCTAGACCATGTTACCGCTCTGCTCAAACATGGCGTGGCTCCTATCACATCCAGGGCAGAAGCCCAAGCCTTTGCAGTGCCTGTGAGACCTAGGCGCTCTCCCCCTCAGATTTACACCTGTCAGCTCATCTCTAGATGGTTCGCTCCTCTGGTTCTACTCCAGACGCACAGGCCTCCTTACCTTCCCTTAAAATGCCACGCATGCTCCTACCTCAGGACATTTGCACTTACTTTTCTGTTTGCAGGGAGCCACACAGCTTCACAGCTCAAGCTCTAGTCTGCTCTGGACCTTTTCCCAAATGTCATGCTGTCTATGAAATCTTCTCTGACCCTCTTATTTAAATTAGCAGCAACACACACATACACAGGGCATTAAGCATATCTTTTTTTTGATATTTTGGTATCTGGAGCATGGCTGACTCTGGAGGGACTACCCCTCCCAGAAGAACCCACCTTCTTGACATAGTTAACACCTCCAGGCTGAGAATGTACCTTTCACATGCAAATAAACCAACAGGAGCCCAGATTACCAAAGGGAGCTTTCACCTTCAACACCATCATGTCCTGCTCTAATCACCCCAGGGTCACATATCTGACAACCAGAGGCAGCCCCTAGACCCTGCAGCCTGCTGACTTGGAATAGCCATTGCTCTTACTTGCCAATTCTTGTCAGAAAGACTGCCTTAAAATCTTCTGCTCAAAAACCAGAATCATGCTAGTTGGCAAACATGCCCCAAATAAATTTGATTTATATCCAACAACACAAAGGAAAAGGTCTAAAATTCTGTCACTTCACAGTACTTTTTGCAATTAAAGAATTTATCCTGGAGTATTCAAAAGGAGTTATTCATTCTAAGTCAGAATTTAATTGGGGCTATGACTGATCATTTTCTGTGGCTGAAATTAGTTCAGTGAGATGAGCATCCATCCAGAAGACTCATTATGAGGACTCCCAACTTCTATAAAATACTTTGCAAAAAATGGTACCAGTTTTGCTACCTTCTCCCACACGCTCTTTAAGTATGTGAATTTCCCTGAATCAGTTATTCAAATTGTCTCTTTTTTGTCACCTATAAGAGAATTTAACCTTCAACTGCTTGTTTCCCACCAAAATTAACAAAAATCAATCTATGAAAGAAGAGAAAAACTAGCCAAGCATCATGGTGGGTGCCTGTAGTTCCAGCTATCTGGGAGGCTGAGGGAGGAAGATGGCTTGAGTTCAGGAGTTTAAGGTTGCTGTGAGCTATGATGCCACAACATTCTACCCAGAGAGACAGAGTGAGACTATTTCAAAAATAAATAAATAAATAAAAGAGAGAAATATTATTTATAAAGAGTGGTTTAGAAGTATCAGTTTATCCAAAGATTTCATTTCTCAGTAAGTCCAAACTCTCAAATAGCTGGATGCCTGCACCCTATTTATTTTGGACTCTCATTAAATTAAACGCAAGACTTTAGATACAAAAATACTATAACCACCTAGAAAAATACGACAAAAAGTCACGTCATAGGAAGTTCTTGACCCAAGAAATATAAAGATTTGAAGGTAAAATAAAATCAGAAGAAATGAGTCAGCGATTATCACCAAAATACTCTAACTTCATTAAAATATTTTATGTCATGAATGCATAAAGGTTTAAAGAAATCAAAACCACTTTTATTGCACTCATAGACATAGTACTACTGTGGGATCCTACCATCTTTTCATATTTGAGAACTGCAAGGAGTTTAACTATTTTCAGATTCAAAAAAATTTTACTTTTTCCTAGTGATACCTTCACACTACGTATGTTTCAAAATTGTACAATTACTAGGGAAGTATTTCTCCTTTCCATAATTGGGAATATGGTGGCCCCACCCTAGAAAGTCCTTTTTGAGGCTTCATAATGATCCTCAGTATTTGTTCTTATATATTAGGTGCAGTTTAAAAACCCCGCATTAATTTTGTAGAGATGATGTGTTAATTAGGCGGCAGTAGGAACTTTAAAGGCCAGAGTGTTTAATTACCAGAACACGGCTGGCTCCAGCAGTGGATGGAGGGCAAGAAGGTCACTTGATCTTTATAAAGGAGCTGGTTGCAAAGGAAATTGGACATTATGCGAACTCATTCTTATCCCTGAAGTGGTTAGCGTATCAATGAGGTGTGCAAATCTGACAGTAGCATAATGCAAAAATTATGAGAAGCAACTTTCAGAGAAAATGTCAGGGAAACAACTGGTCTGAGGGATCCTGAAGGGGAATGGAGCTGAGTCTCTGAGACGGTGGGAAAGCAAAGGGGCCAGGGCAGAGGAGGAGCCAGAGGAGAAAAAACTCTCTCCTCCCTCCAAATCCTGACTGAATTCTACATGTGGTTAATGCGACAATTTTTGAATTTTCCTTTTAAATCAAATGTTCCTATATCTATCTGTTTTTCTTTCTGTTTCATTGTACAAAGTGCTAAGAAAAGAAGATAAAACTCCTGAAGGCAAGAACTTTGTATATCGAACGTAGCCCCGTGGGTGCCAAATGGATTTGCACTTAATTCCTCAGTCAAGCTTTAATGTAATACCCATTTAATGAGTATCTGTCAGGTGCAAGGAATAATTCCAGGTCAATCATCTCTAAGAGCAAAGAGTAAGCATTCTGGAATTTAGCAATTACAGTGATTTGATGGTGGGGCAATTCTCAGCTTAACCTGATATAGACACTTCCTCATTTTCTGCTGCTTCAGCAAGAGTCAGAAACACAGATAGAGAAAAGGCAAATATTCAACAGATTTACAAGCAGTATGCAGTAATCCCTACGTTAAAACCAGTTTCAACTGTTTTTGATAAAGTTAAATTTTGTTCTTGCTAATAATTTTCTACCAGTTGTGCTCACCAGACCCAATGAAAGTTAGCTGTGGTGGTGATGGTTCTTTTTTTTTTTTTTTTCACTGTTAATTTTCTACGAGTTATGTTTACAAGACATGTGTAAATTATGATTAAGGATTGTTGTAACAATTTCAGACATGATAAAGAATAAAATTCATCAGTGGGCACAAGAATGATTATACATCTCTAAGCGGGATAAAAGTTGATAATTATGACAGTTTTATGTCAATTTTGAACTGTCATCCTTATTCTTTGTATTTTATTCCGTGAATGATTCAAAGCTAAGTTTTAAGTTATCTGTCTACACAGAAATAACACCATTTAATTTCTTCAAATCAACCATAAATATAACATTAGTGTATGCAGTGGTTAAGATAAAATAATTTATTTAATGAGTTGGCTGTTAACGATGAGCAAGTATTTCTTTAATTTCATTGATTATAGGAGAAGATAAACATGGCATATGTTCGAATGTTCACTCCTACAAAACTCAAGAGTTAAGACAGTCCTTCTACTTAAAAATTATATTATTAAATGATATATAATACATATTACATCTGAAAATTAACATATATTCTATAATTACCCATATCCAAATCAGGGAGACCCAACATCTATTCCTCACTCTTAACTAAGCAGCGTGACATTGACCAAATCATTTAATTTCTCAAGAGTATCAGCTTTTTTAATTGCAAAAGTGATGGAATAAGCGAGGTAACCCCTAAAAACTATCAGCATCATATCTTATATCTACTCCAAAGGAAAGTAAATACATCAAAAAATAAGGCAATACAGAAACATACATTTATGTTTTCGCTGCCCTAATTTTCCCAATTTCCTCTATGAGAATGCTAAAGAAAGGAATCATGGAAGGGATATGACAAAAATAGTAGACTCCTGTCATTTTGGAATAAAGAGGATCTTTAAACAAGACAAGACTTGTATTCAAAGAAGGAAGGAGCTTTGCTTGTAAAAAAAGAGTATGAAATTCCTGAGGGCAAGAACTTAGCTTACTGTACCTGGCTCAGAGGCTATTCCATTGTAGGGGCTAAGTCAGTATTTGGTGAGTTCATTCATTCATGGTTTCATTCACATACCATATTTAAAGAACACCTGTAACATGCAAGGAGCTGCTTGAAGTGCTAGGAGATACATGTGAAGGAAAAGGAAAAAACCCTGACCCTCAATGAAGTTTGCAGCTAATGAGCAAAGAGACAATAACCAAGACAAATACAAAGGACTTCAGTGGGTAGGAAGAACTTTGAGGAAAAGTTAAGCAGACAAAGGTGTTTTGTTTTGTTTTCAGACAGAAGTTTTTGAGAATTGGTGAGGGGCAGGATGCTGTGTTCTATAGGATGATCATGAAAGGATTTACTGCCAAGGAGATCTCTGGCGGAAGACCTGAAAGAATTAAGAGACTGAGCCACGCAGACACCCCTGGGAAGATCGACTCCGCTTGATTAAATTATATTTTATTTTAATGGCACTGATAAAGTTCTGTCCAAAATTATTTCTCTTACCAAATCAATCATGAGTACTACTCACTGAAATCCCACTATTGTGCAGAACTGCTAACTGAATAACTCAAATCTAAAAAAGCCCAAGGTGGAAATGTCACCTTTGCCTAGCAAAGTCAGTGATAGGGGTTTCTATATAATTAATGATAATACTAAGAACAAGCATTTACCGAGGAGTTATTTATGTCAAGCACTTTATACTTGTTCCCTTATGCAATCCTCACAATAACCACTGCAGAGAGAAAACTAGTCAAGGCACTTTGCAGCTAGTAAAGCAGAGTCAAAATGCAACCAACCTAGCTTTAATGTCAATGTTCAATCTCTGAACTACTATTCCCTAGCCACCTATAATTGTCTGGCTCTTTCTGGTGCCAGGGTGAACACCACGTTTGCCACAATCTCCCTGTCTTCCAGGTTTGTGTGTGCAAAGCTAAGGTTGTAAGTGTAAAGATGAGGTTATACAATCAGTCTCAGGCTGTTTCCCTGGACTCAGCCTGATTGGTTGATGAATCAGCCTCAATGGATGAAGAAAGAACTCCGTGGCCAAGATCATGGCAGAGAGATGGGTGCCTTTAGAATAGGTAATGGAAAGGGAAAGAAAGACTACGGGGTTGGCCGGAGCACCCACCCACTGTGACCTGATCCAGAATCTTCCTGGAGTGGCACCATGACTCCAGTAATTCTGAAGTTAGCTTCCTTCTCAGCCCTATTTTTCAAGAGCAGATTATCTTACTCGCCTGTAGTCCCAGCTACTTGGGAGGCGGAGGCAGGAGACTCATTTGAGCCTGGGAATTAGAGGTTGCTGTGAGCTGTGATGCCACAGCACTCTACCCAGAGTGACAGCTTGAGGCTCTGTCTCAAAAAAAAAAAGAGAGAGAGAGAAAAGAGAGTTGATACTATACAGCCATAACAAAAAGATG
>CAUYRH010131338.1:0-90179 GCA_963574655.1 Perodicticus potto | reverse complement strand
CTTATTAATAAGTTTGAGTTCTCTGTGGATTCTGGTTATCAAACCTTTGTCAGAAGCATAACCTGTAAATATCCTCTCCCATTCTGAGGGCTGTCTGCTTGCTTTATTTACTGTGTTCTTGGCTGCACATAAGCTTTTTAGTTTGATCAGATCCCAGTAATGTGTTGTTTCAATTGCCTAGGGGGTGTTCCTCATAAAGTATTCTCCCAGGCCAATTTCTTCAAGTGTTTCTCCTGCAGTCTCTCCAAGAATCTTTATAGTTTTATGTCTTAGGTTTAAATCTTGTATCCAGTGAAAATCAATTTTTGTTAATGGTGAAAGTTATGGGTCCAGTTTCAGTCTTCTACAAGTCACCAGCCAATTCTCCCAGCACCATTTGTCACATAGGGAATTTTTCCCCCAATTTATATTTTTGATGGGCTTATCAAAGATCAAATGACAATAAGTGTCTGGATTTATTTCTTGATTCTCAATTCTGTTCCATACATGTACCTCTCTGTTTTTGTGCCAATACCATGCTGTTTTGATCACTATAGATTTATGTATAGTTTGAAGTCTGGTAGAGTGATTCCTCCTGATTTATTTTTATTTCTGAGTAATGTCTTGGCTATTCAAGGTTTTTTTTTTTGGTTCCATATAAAAGGAAGTACTATTTTTTCCAGATCTTTAAAGTATGATGGTGGTGCTTTGTTAGGAATTGCATTAAATTTGTGAATTGCTTTGGTTAATATGGATATTTTAACAATGTTGATTCTTCCTAGCAATGAGCATGGTGTGTTTTTCCATTTGTTAACATTTTCAGCTATTTCTTTTCTCAGAGTTTCATAATTCTCTTTATAGAGATCTTTCACATCCTTTGTTTGGTAAATTCCCTAATATTTCAACTTCTTTGGCACAACACTAATTCTCTTTATACAGATCTTTCCTGTCCTTTGATAGATAAATTCCCAAATATTTCATCTTCTTTGGCATGACTGTTTTTTCTGCTTGACTATTATTGGTACATATAAAAGCTACTGATTTGTGAGTATTGATTTTGTATCCTGAGATGCTACTGTATTCCTTGATCACTTCTAAGAGTTTTGTGGTTGAGTCCCTGGGGTTTTCCAGGTATAAAAATTATATCATCTGCAAAGAGTGAAAGTTTGATCTCCTCTGACCCTATTTGTATACCCTTGATTGCCTTCTCTTGCCTGATTGCAATGGTGAAGACTTCTATTACAATGTTAAAAAGAAGTGGAGATAATGGGTAACCTTGCCTTGTTCCTGATCTGAGTGGAAATGTTTTCAATTTTACTCCATTGAATGTGATATTGGCTGTGGGTTTGCTGTAGATGGCCTCTATCAGTTTAAGAAAAATCCCTTCTATTCCTATTTTCTTAAGTGTTCTGGTCATGAAAGGATGCTGGATATTGTCAAAAGCTTTTTCTGCATCCATTGAGAGAATCATATGGTGTTTGTTTTTTAGTTTGTTTATGTGATGTATTATATTTATAGATTTATGTATATTGAACCAATCTTGAGACCCTTGGATAAAACCCACTTGGTCATGGTCTATAATTTATTTGATGTGTTGCTGGATTCTGTTTGCTAGGATCTTATTGAATATTTTTGCATTTATGTTCATTAAAGATATTGGTCTATGGTTTTCTCTTTTTGTTGTTTTTTTTCCTGGTTTGGGGATCAGAGTGCTATTTGCTTCATAGAATGTGTTGGGAAGTATTCCTTCTTTTTCAATGTTTTGGAAAAGGTTAAGTAACATAGCTACTAGCTCCTGTTTAGAAGTTTGGTAGAATTCTAATGTGAAACCATCTGGTCCCGGACTCTTCTTTTTTGGGAGATTTTGTATCATTGATTCTATTTCAGTACTTGATATAGGTCTGTTCAGCATTTCCAGTTCTTTCTGATTAAGTCTAGGAAGTTGGTGTGTTTCCAAGTATTGGTCAATTTCTTTCAGATTTTCATATTTCTGAGAATAAAGTTTTTTGTAGTATTTTTGAATTTCTGAGGTGTCTGTTGTTATTTCCTTTGTCATTTCTGATTGATGATTTAGAGACTTAAATTTTCTATTTTTGGTTAGGTTGGCCAAAGGTTTATCAATTTTGTTGAATTTTTCAAAAAACCAACTTTTTGATTCATTGATCTCTTGAATAATTCTTCTTTTTTTTAAATTTCATTTAATTATGCTCTAATTTTAGTTATTTATTTTTTTCTGCTGGGTTTTTGGTTGGAATGTTCTTCCTTTTCCAGTTGCTTAAGATGTCCCATGAAGTCATTGACTTCCTCTCTTTCCATTCTCTTGAGGAAGGCTTGCAATGCTATAAATTTCCCCTCTTAGGACTGCCTTTGAAGTATCCCACAGCTTCTGATAATTCATGTCTTCATTATTGTTTTGTTCCAAAAATTTGGCAATTTTCTTCTTAATCTCATCTATGACTGAACTATCATTCAGCATAAGGTTATTTAGTTTCCATGTCTTTGTATGAGTATACAGATACCTGTTTTTGGTGAGTTCAACTTTTATTGTGTGATGATCTGAGAAAATACAAGGAATAATTTCTATACTTTTAAATTTGCTGGGGTTAGACTTGTTACCTAATACTTGATCAATTTTGGAGGCTATTCCATGGGCTGATGAGAAGAATGTGTATTCAGTTTTTTTAGGATGCAATGTTCTGTAGACGTTTGTTAAATTCATTTGTTGTATGGTGCAGTTTAAGTCCAAAATTTCTTTGTTTAGTTTCTTATTGGAGGATCTATCCAACATTGCCAAAGGGGTGTTCAAATCTCCAACTATTATGGTGCTGGAAGATACTAAATTGCTCATGTATTTTAGGGCCTTCCTTATAAATTGAGGAGCATTCTGGTTGGTGCATAAATGTTAAGAATTGACATCTCAACATGTTTAGTGTTTCCCTTAATGAATAAGAAGTGACCATCCTTGTCTCTCCTTAATTTGGTGGTTTAAAGCTTAGTGTATCTGCAAATAAAATTGCCATCCCTGCTTTTTTCTGATTTCCGTTTGCCTGGATCACAGATGTCCATCTCTTCACCCTGAGTCTATATTTATCCTTTAAGGTAAGATGAGATTCTTGTATTCAACAGATATCTGGTCTGAGTTTTTTTATCCAGTCAGCCAACCTGTGCCTCTTAAGAAGACAGTTTAAGCCATTCACATTAATTAAAAGTATTGATAAGCCTGGTAATATTTTGGGTGTCAAGTTTTTCAAAAGTCCAGTGGACATTTTGAATCTTTTCACCACTGTGGAAATTGGGTTTTGGTCAAGAATTTCAGAGTGAGTTTACTTTGGTGGTAGAGCATTGTGCTAGTCATTATGGAGGATGGGTCTGAGGATATCCTGAAGAGCTGGTTTGGTTATGGCAAATTTCTTCAATGTATGTATGTCATTAAATACTAGTAAATTATTTAACTTCTCCATCATAAATGAAGCTCAATTTAGCTGGATACAGGATCCTGGGCTGAAAGTTGTTTTGTTTTAGGAGATTGAAGGTTAATGACCATCCTCTTCTGGCTTGAAAAGTTTCAGCAGAGAGATTTGCAGTCATTCTAATATTCTTCCCTTTGTAGGTTATGATTTTCATATGTCTGGCTGCTTGCAGGATTTTCTCCTTCATATGAAGTTTGGCGGAGTTAATTACCATGTGTCTAGAAGATGCTTTATTTGGGGTGAGTTGTGCTTGGGTTCTGAAACTGCTATCTGAATTTCAATATATCTTGCCATGCTTGGGAAATTCTCCTCCATGATCTCTTGGAGTAGAATACCTGTGCCTTTTGGACCATCATCTTCTTCAGGGATTCCTATGAGGTGAATGTTTGTTCTTTTGGAATGGTCCCATAATTCTCTCAGGGATGATCCATTTTTGCTCTCCACTTCTCTTCCTCTTTGAGCATTTGGGAGCATTCAAAAGCTTTGTCTTCAATGTCAGATATCCTTTCTTCTGCCTGCTCCATTCTGTTACTGAGGAATTCTACTGTATTCCTCAGATCTTTGAGGGATGCAAGTTCTTGCCTCAATGTGTCAAAATTTTTGGTGATTTTGTCTTTGAATTTATTGAATTCTTGAGACAAATTTTGAATTTATAATTCCATCTTTACATCCATACTGTTAATCTTATTTGCCATCCAAATTCTGAATTCGATTTCTGACAACTCAGCCATGTGTTTATGAATGGGATCTTCTGTTGTGTCTCCTTTGTCATTCCTTGGGGGAGTTGGTCTATTATGATTATTCATGTTGCCAGAGTTCTGCTGATTCTGTCCCATGATTGTTTTTCACTGCCTAGAGAAGCTGGCAAGGTGAAATTGAATTGAGGGCTCCTGGAGTTATAATTAACCAGCCCTTTACCAAAGAACTTGGACTGGTGATTATGGCTTTTCCCTTAGAGCTTTACAAAGGTCCCATTCAGTACTATAGTCTGAAACTCTGGGGACCTGCTTGGGGTGGTGGGGCTAGATGGCATGCTTTATATTTAATGTGTATTTTTTTGTAGGCAGCATACAATTAGGTCTTCATTTTTTTTTTTTTCAATCTGGCAGTCTTCTTAATTGGGTTAATTAGTAATTTACATTTAATTTATTGATTGATTTTGTCATATTTATATCTACAATTTTGCTGTTTGCTTTTTATTTGTCCCATTTCTGTTGTTTATCTTTCTTCTTTCCTTTTGCATTTTATAAGGCATTTTGTGCCCATTATTTACTAATCTTATCTCTTTGTTTTATTTTGTTAAAAGTAGAACCTGAAGGATTTACAATACACATTTTTAACTTGTAACAATCTACCTTCAAACTATATTATACTGTTTCATACAGAATAAAATCTTTACAACCATACACTTTCATTCTCCTCCTCCAGTCTTTTTGCTATTGTTTTCATACTTCTTACTTCTACATTTGCCACAGGCTCCATAATATACAACTATAGTTTTGCTTTAGGCAATCATCTCTTTTTTTCCATTTTAAAAATCGTGGTAAAAATACACATGGGAGATTGCAGTACATTGAGCTCCATAGAGACAGCATGGGGCAAGTGGGAGCTGGACGGGCACTGGGCAACTTTGTGCCTCACTGAGGAAAAATAACTAAACATGGGCAAAGGAGATCCTAAGAAGCCAAGAGGCAAAATGTCATCATATGCATTCTTTGTGCAAACTTGTTGGGAGGAGCACAAGAAGAAGTACCCAGATGCTTCTGTCAACTTCTCAGAGTTTTCTAGGAAGTGTTCAGAGAGCTGGAAGACCATGTCTGCTAAAGAGAAAGGGAAATTTGAAGATATAGCAAAAGCGGACAAGGCCCATTATGAAAGAGAAATGAAAACCTATATCCCTCCTAAAGGGGAAACAAAAAAGAAGTTCAAGGATCCCCATGCACCCAAGAAGCCTCCTTCTGCCTTTTTCTTGTTCTGTTCTGAGCATCACCCCCAACTCAAAGGAGAACATCCCGGCCTATCCATTGGTGATATTGCAAAGAAACTGGGAGAGATGTGGAATAACACTGCTGCAGATGAAAAGCATGACTATGGAAAGAAGGTTGCAAAGCTGAAGGAAAAATACAAAAAGAATATTGCTGCATACCGAGCTAAAGGAAAGCCTGATGCAGTGAAAAAGGGAGTCATGAAGGCTGAAAAAAGCAAGAAAAAGAAGGAAGAGGAGGAGGATGGAAAGCAGGAAGATGAAGAAGATGAAGAAGGAGATGATGGTGAAGAATAAGTTGTTTCTAGTGCATTTTTTTTTCTTGTCTATAAAACATTTAACCTCCCTGTACACAACTTACTCCTTTTAAAGAAAAATATTGAAATGTAAGGCTGTGTAAGATTTGTTTTTTAAACAGTACAGTGTCTTTTTTTGTATAGTTAACACACTACCAAATGTGTCTTTAGATAACCCTGTCCTGGGGGTATTTTCAATAGCCACTAACATTGCCTGGTACAGTATGGGTGTTGTAAATTGGCATGGAAATTTAAAGCAGTTTCTTGTTGGTGCACAGCATAAATTAGTTACATATGGGGATGGTAAAGGTTTTTTTATCTTCAGTTGTCTCTGATGCAGCTTATATGAAATAATTTTTGTTCTGTTAACTGAATACCACTCTGTAATTGCAAAAAAAAAAAAAAAAAAAAAAGTTGCAGCTGTTTTGTTGACATTCTGAATGCTTCTAAGTAAATACAATTTTTTTCTTAAAAAAATGCATATGGGATAAAATTTACCATTTTAACCACTTTAAATGTACAATTTAGTGGCATTAAATACATTCATAATATTGTGCAAATATCTTTTCTTGAGGCAGAATCTTAGTATGTCACCCTTGGTAGAGTGTTGTGGCATCACAGCTCACAGCAACCTCAAAATCTTGGGCTTAGGCTCGGTGCCTGTGGCTTAATGGGCTAAGGTGCCAGCCACATACACCTGAGCTGGCGGGTTCGAACTCAGCCCGGGCCTGCCAAACAACAATGACGGCTGCAACCAAAAAATGGCCGGGCATTGTGGCGGGCGTCTGTAGTCCTAGCTACTTGGGAGGCAGAGGCAGGAGACTTGTTTGAGCCCAGGAATTGGAGTTTGCTGTGAGCTGTGATGCCACAGCACTCTATCCAGGGTGACAGCTTGAGGCTCTGCCTCAAAAAAAAAAAAAAATCTTGGGCTTAAGCAATTCTCTTGCTGCAGCTTCCCAAGTAGCTGGAACTACAGGTGCCCCCCTGCAATGCCTGGCTATTTTTTTGTTGTAGTTGTCATTGTTATTTAGCAGGCCTGGGCCAGGTTTGAACCCACCAGCCCCAGTGTTTGTGGCCGGCACCCTAACCACTCAGTATGGGAGCCAAGCCAGCAAATATCTTTACTATCTATATCTAGAACTTTTTTTCATATCAAACAAAGTCTGTGCCCATTAAATAAGCAACTCCCCATTATCCCATTGCCCCAGACCTTGTTAATCTTTATACTACTTTCTGTGTCTACGAGTTTGCCAAGTTCTAGACACCTTATACAGGTGGAATCATACAATCTTTGTGTTTTGTCTTTAAATTATTTCATTTAACATAACACGTGCAAAGGTCATCTATGTTGTAGTATGTGTCAGAAATTCATTCCTTTTTATGGCTAAATAATATTCCATTGTAAGTGTATGCCATATTTTGTTTATTCATTCATCTGTTGATGCTTGGATTGTTTCTAACCTTGGCCATTGTGAATCATGTCCCTATGAGTATTGGTACAGAGATACAGAAGTGTCCAAACATTTTTTCTTCTTTGTCACACATTGGAAAAATATAAGTTGTCTTGGGTCACACATTAAATACATGAACACTAATGAAAGCTTATTAGCCAAAAATAAATAAATAAATAAATCAGCGTATAGCCCTTGGCCCACAAGTTGGACACCCCTGGTGTACAAGTATCTGTTGGTATTTTCAATTCCTTTGTACATACACACAGGCGCAAAATTGCTGGTCACAAGGTAGTTCAATGTTTAACCTTTTGAGAAACTGCTAAATTGTCATTCATAGTGGCTGTTCCAGTTTACACTCCCAGTAGCAATGCCCAAGAATCTGAATCTGATTTCTTCATATCCTCACTAATACTTGTTATTCTTATTTAAAATTAAAATAATAAAAGCCATCCTGGTGGGTATGAAGGTACTACAATTTGGTTTGTTTAAACCTTTCCAAGTCTTACGTTGAAATTTGATTTCAACAGCCCCTGTTGGAGGTGGGGCTTAATGGGAGGTATTTGGTCATGGGGGTGGAAACCTCATGAACAGATTAGTGTACTCCTAGGGGAAGGGGGAGATGTGAATGAGTGCTCACTTTATTACTTCCCGTGAGAGCTGGTTGTTTAAAAGAGCTTGGCACCTCCCCCTTCTTTTTCTTGCTTCTTCTCTTGCTATGTGAACCCTGCACACTTCAGCTCCCCTCCACCTTCTGCCATGAGTGGAACAGCCTGAGATGCAGATGCCAGGGCCATGCTTTCCAGACATCCTGAAGAACTGGGAGCCAGACAAACCTCTTTGCTTTGTAAATTATCCAGCCTCAAATATTTTATTATAGTAACACTAAATGTACTAAGACAGAAGTTGTATCCATTCTAGGTTTGATTTGTATTTTCCTATTGTGTAGGTTATCTTTTCACTCTCTTGGTAGTTTTTTTTTTTTTTTTTTTTGCAGTTTTTGGCTGGGGCTGGGGTTGAACCTGCCCCCTCTGGCATATGGGGCCAGCACCCTACTTGCTGAGCCACAGGCGTCGCCCCTCTTGATAGTGTTTTTTGATGCACAAAAGTTTTTAATTTTGGTAATGTCCAATTTATCTAGTTTTTCTTTCGTTGCTTATGTTTTTGGTATCATGCTTAATTAACCATTGGAAATTCAAGGTAATGAAGGTTTTCTCTCATGTTTTCTTCTAAGAGTTTTATAGTTTTAGCTATTCAATTTAATTCCTTATCCACTTTGAGTTAATTTTTATATGGGTATAAGGTAAAGGTCTAACTTCATTTTTTTTACATATTAATATCCAGCTTTCTAAGGACTGTGTGTTAAAAAGACTATCCTTTCCTTATTAAATGGCCTTAGCAGTTTAGTCAAAAATCAATTGACCATTTATATGAGGATTTATGTCGCAGCTCTCTATTCCATTTCATTGGTCCATATATCTATCTCTGTTGAAATTGAGATAGGTGAAATCTTAAAATGTGGCTTTTTTCCAAGGTTCTTTTGACTTTTTTGGATCCTTGAAATTCAATATAAATTTTGGTGTGGGGTTTTCTATGCCCCAAAACACCATCATTGGAATTTTTATAAGATTGCATTGAATCTGTATATCACTTTGGTTAATACCATCATCTTGAGAATATTATGTCTTCCACACCATGAACATAGAATCTCTTTTCCTTTCTTTCCATTTTAAATTTATTCCAGCAATGTTTTGTAGTTTTCTGTGTAAAAGAATTTCACATTCTTGATTAAGTTTAGTCCGAAGTATTTTATTCTTTTTGATGCTATTGTAAATGGAATGTTTTTCTTAATGTCATTTTCAGATTGTTCATTGTTAGTGTATGGAAATATTACTGAACTTATGTATGTTAATTTTGTATCCTAAAACTTTTCTGATTTTGTTTCTTCACTCTAAATATTTTTCTTGTGTGTGTGTGTGTGTGTGTGTGTGTGTGTGTTTTTAAGGTTTTCTACATATAAGGTCATGTCATGTGTAGAGATAATTGTATTTTTTCCTTTCCAGTTTGGATTCCTTATATTACTTTTTCTTGCCTAATTACTCCGGCTGAACTTCTAGTACTGTGTTAAATAAAAGTGGTGAAAAGAAGCATTCTGTCTTATACCCAATCTTAGGGGGAAACTTTGAGTTTTTCATTAAGTATAACGTTAATTATGGAGTTTTTAGCATATAGCCTTCCTCATAATAGGAAAGCATCCTTTTATTACTTATATATTGAATTTTTTTATATTGAAAGATGTTAGATTTTTGTCAAATGTTTCATTTGCACCATTTGAGATGATTATATTTAAAAAATTTTTTCTTTTCATGTGGTATATTATGTTGAATGATTTTTATATGTTGAACTATCCTGCATTGCCAGGATAAATTTCACTTGGCCATAGAGTATAATCCTCTCACTATGCTGTCAAATTTGATTTGTTAAGTACTTTGTTGTGGATTTTTGCATTAATAATCCATAAAAGTCAATTACATTCTAAAGAGCATAAAATGAGAAAAAAGTATTTTATTTTCATCCTCTTATTTACCTTTTCCAGTACCTTTTATTCTTTAGTGTAATTCAAAATTTCCATCTGTTTTCATTTTCCTTTTGACATGAAAAGCTTCCATTAGTATTTCCTGTAGCACAGCTCTGCTGGTAATGAATTCTCATCCTTTGTTTCTCTTTTCAATTTTGTTTTATTCATTTAAGTGGTGTCTTATTTGGAAGACATTTTCACTAACAAAGAGATAGAGCTGGAATTATTTTTTCTTTCAGTTCTTTAAAGCTATCTCTCCCCTTTCTCTGACTTGCATACTTCCTGATGAGAATCCACAATAATTCTTACCTTTGTTATCCTATACACAAAGTGTCTTTTCCCCTTTGATTGATGATCAGATTTTTCTATTACTGGCTTTCAGTGATTTAATTACCATGTACCTTGGAGTGTTTTTGTTTATTTGTTTATTCTGCTTGCTGTTCTTTGAACTTATTCAATCATGTATTCATAGATATGTATTCTTTTTTATATTTTTTATTAAGTCATTTGTACATAGATCATGTATACATTTATGCCATTATGGGATTCAAAGTGTTGATTATTTGTACAAATTGGAGTGCTTACATCCTACTGATCAACATAGCCCTCATCTCGTTTACCCAATTACAGCATTAAGACATTTATGTTCTACATCTAATAGATCCAACTTGTACTTGCAATATGTTCCCTAGGTGTGGTCCTTCTACTAACCCTCCTTCTGTCGACTCCCCCTCCATTTCTCTCTCCCTCCCTTTCCCTCCTTCATCCTAGGCTATAGTTGTGTTACATTTTTCATATAAAAGTGTGAGTGACTATAAATTGGTTTCACAGTAGTACTGAGTACATTGGATTTTTTTTCCCATTCCTGAGATACTTTACTAAGAAGAATATTTTTTAGCTCCATCCATGTAAACATAAAAGAGGTAAAGTCTCCATTTTTTAAAATGTTGCATGGTATTACATGGTATACATATACCACAATTTATTAATCCATTCGTGGGTCGATGGGCACTTGGGCTTCTTCCATGACTTGGCAATTATGAATTGAGCTGCAATGAACAATCTGATGCAAATTATCTTTATTGACAAATGATTTTTGGTCCTTTGGATATATACCTAGACGAGGAATTGCAGGGTCAAACAGCAGGTCTACATTTAGATCCCTGAGTGTTCTCCAAACTTCCTTCCAAAAGGAAAATACTAGCTTGCATTCCCACCAGCAGTGCAGAAGTGTTCTCTTTTCTCCACAACCGCGCCAACATCTGTAGTTATGGAATTTTGTGATGTTTTCATCAACTTTGTAAATCTTTAGCCATTTTGTTCTTCAAATACTTTTCTGAACTTCTCTCTCCTTCTGCAACTTGAGTTACACGTATGTTAGATTGCTTGATATCGTGCTATAATTAAATTATATTCTGTTCTTTTGTAAAGTATGCTACTCCTGGTTTTTATTCATTCTTTTTTCTTTGTATTTCATTCTAGTTAGTAGAGACTGAGTTATCTCCAAGTTCATGTCTCTTTTAACTGCTCTTTAGTGTTCCATTGCGTGAGTAGATCACATTTTGTTTAGTTATGCCCTTATCATTAGAAAATTATGATTTTTTCTGGTTTTTACTTCATGTTTTACTTTATTTTTTACTTTTACTTACTGCCCTTGGGAAACAAATATCCAGAAATGGAACTTCTGGTTCATAGGGTATGTTCATTAATAGATTCAATAGGTAATACTAAATTATTTTTTGAAATAGGTATATATTAATATATTCACTCCCATTGTACTATATGAATGTTCCCATTTCCCCAAATTATTATCCAAACATTGTATTATCACATATTAACCTTTTAGGCACGCGATAGTTGAAAATGGGTAGTCTATTATTATTTATTATTTAATTTCTTTTTTTGTCTAGAAAAATATAAAATATTATAATTTTGCTATGAATGGTACAATATGGTTAGGAGCATACTTACTAAACACAGAAATTATTTAAAAGAACTCAATGTACAATAAACTATGTATACACATACATTACACAAATCATGGCTTGGCACCTGTGGCTCAACGGGCTAAGGCGCCAGCCATGTACACCTGAGCTGGCGGGTTCGAATCCAGCCCGGGCGCGCCAAACAACAATGACGGCTGCAACCCAAAAATGGCCAGGCGTTGTGGTGGGCGCCTGTAGTCCCAGCTACTTGGGAGGCTGAGGCAGGAGAATCGCTTGAGCCCAGGAATTGGAGGTTGCTGTGAGCTGTGATGCTACAGCACTCTATCCAGGGTGACAGCTTGAGGCTCTGTCTCAAAAAAAAAAAAAAAAATTACATAAATCACACTTCACTGTAAATTTAATATATTGTAAACTATTAGCTAATCATACTAAACATATATTACACAATGCAAACATAAATTACACAACCAGTAACAAAGGAGCCTAAAAAGTAGTTAATTTGGATTGTTGATAACACTTTCATAAGCTTTCCAGGAAAGTTTATTGGAGTGCTTACTTACATCTTACTAATCAACATAGCCCTCATTTCATTTACCTAGTTACAGCATTAAGACATTTATGTTCTACACCTAATAGATCCAACTTGTACTTACAATATGTTCCCTAGGTGTGGTCCCCCTACTAACCCTCCTTCTATTGACCCACGCCCCTACTTTCTCATATAACAAGTAGAAATATTTACTCACTAAAGTCTATAAAGGCTCTAAAATTTGGAACAATGTTTATAAGATTAACAATTGAAGGATCTAATATTTTAGCCTTTATCAAAGACTTCATTTCTTCATTTCTGGAGAAATCTTTCTCAAGGATGTTAACATTTTTTCTTTGTACCTCTAATGGACTCCCTATAAAATGGTTTGAATGGTAAGAGAACTCAGAAAAGAACTAAAAACACTTCAGAACTGTGTGTAAAAAGCAGAAATATAATGGTGCATTACTCTTCTGTAAATTCCCACTGAACGGGTACAATGCAGGGGTGTGTGGCACACCTGTGAGGTAGAGGACCCAACTGCATCTCAGGACTTACTTACCTTACAAATACAAACGATGTAACTAATCACAATCCAAAACCAAAAAAATTCTGAAAACATTAAAAAAGACAAACAAATCCATACAATAATCCCATAAAAACTAATTATTTGCAGGGGAGAAGAATACTATTTTAGTGTTAGTTTTTTGAATATTAGTAATATTGAACATATCTTTGTTCATCGGCCCATACATTTTACTTCTTTTCTTGTGTATATCCTTTGCTCACTTTTCAATTATTTTCCTCTTTGTTATTGATCTGTATGTATTTTTTAAGATATATTTTTAATGTTATGCATTGTTAACATTGGTTACAAATCTTTCAGTTTTTAGCTTGATGTTAGATTTCATTTGCAGTGTCCTTTCTTGACATTTTTTAAAATGCTGATGTCAAATATTGATTTTTTTCCTTTCTGTCTTTTTTAAATAAGAAAATCTCCTTTATTCTAAGGTCATAAAACAAATTTGTATTTTTTGAATGAATCTTATTGTCTTATTGTTTTATAGTTAAAATCTAGAATTGTAAATGTGAGCTAGAAATTTAATGTTATTATTTCTGTATAAAGAATCAATTGTTCTAAACTTACTTGCTGCTAGCTGATCCTTGTTACATGCTATCATTAATGACTGTCCACTGTGAGCTAGGCTTGGCATAAAGTTCTGTAGAATACATGCCTTTTCTTCTTTTCCCATCTCCCCCAACTCCATAGGAAGAAACTAGCATTATCCCCATTTTTTAGATGGGAAAACTAAGGCTCAGAAAAGTTAAATGACTTGCCCAACTATGATAGTTAGCAAGTAGTGGAGGCAGGATTTGAATCCTGATTGCCTTTGTACTTGGCATCACAAGTGACAAGGCCACTTGGCAACAAGTCTGGGACCCCAGACCCTTGGGCTGTAGGAGGGTCTGGCAAAACCCTGATTCAGGGTCCATGGGAATGTTGCCACAAGACTGTTGCTCCTCAGAGCTGGCCAGCCTGGGGGAAATTACGGGGGTTGGACAAAGTCACAACTCTGCTTGGGCTCCTCTGTTGCTCCCTCCCTCTCTGGGCCATCTCCCAGGGTGGACTTGATGTGGGTGTGTGTGCCTGTCCTGGAGCATGGAGTGGCTGGACATCTGGAAATAGGAGAAATTGTTAGAGAAGGAACAGGTCTGGGGAGACCCTCGGGAACACCAACCATTAGAATAGAGTTTCTCCACCTTGGCTACTGACCTTTGGGACAGGATTCCTCATATGGCTGTGGAGGGCCAAGCTGTGTGTTGTGGGGTGTTGAAGAGCAGCCCTGGCTCCTTCCCATTAGACATCAGTAACACCTCCCCACCCCACCTCCTCCCAAGTTCTGGTTGTGATAATAAAAAATGTCTTCAGACGTTGACATATGTCTCCTAGGGGGACAAAATCACTCCGTGTTAAGAACCACTAATTTAGATAATAACTATTTGTTAATTATCTCTATCAGCATCAATTATTAACCATTATTAATGCTAATGGCATTGATGCTAACTATCAATGGGGATTAATTATAGTAATTTTTTCTGATGCTGTTGTTGCCTCCATGTAGCTGAGAGACA
This sequence comes from Perodicticus potto, assembly GCA_963574655.1. Taxonomy (NCBI): domain Eukaryota; kingdom Metazoa; phylum Chordata; class Mammalia; order Primates; family Lorisidae; genus Perodicticus; species Perodicticus potto. The sequence goes on along the minus strand of CAUYRH010131338.1, from coordinate 75,813 downwards.
GAAGTTATACCTTTCCAGCCTTTTGTTCTTCTAATTTGTGACTCCTCAGTCAGCCAAGTGAGGAGCGCTGCTTCATCCTGAAAACTGTGCCCATCTCAGTGTGGCGTGAGCTGCCTGCACTGATTTCACTGTTCAACTCATGAAAAAACTTGTACCAGGATAGAGGGATTTGGAGCTTGGCGTGGCTTGGGTTTTCTTTTCAAAATGTTTTTCCTCAACATGTTGTTGACAATGAATAAAAATGGAAAAAATAAAGCCCTGCTGATGTCAAATGATTTCTAAATCCAGATGTGGCAGGGGCAAGGAACCTTCAACATTCATGATGGGAGGTTGTAAACATGTCTGGTGTCCCAGCCTCCAGACCAGCAGCCTCTGTGAGTGGGAATCTGCACATGAACATCAGGACGAATCAGCTGCTGGGACATCCAGAGCTTTCAAAAATAAAATCTGCTTTCAAAATCAAAAATGCTATGCAAGGTGCTGGAGAATTTAGAATGCTGTCTTTAGCCTCGCCAAGTGTGATTCTGCATTTTAAAGTCTAAAACTATAACAAAAATACTGGGCAATGCGTGTTCAAGAAATTTGGGTGGCTGTGTAAATCCTCTCGTTGCTGTAACTGACAACAATTGTCTTCCACCTGTCTGAGATGGTGTGGCTCCATGAATCCCTTTATGAGGCTTCCAATCAGCCTCATTTTCCCCTCTTGTCGTGAGGACTTCTGGGGACACTTTGACAAGCTCCCAGAGCCTTGACATCTGCAGACTTCACTTCGCCATCCAGGCTAGTGTCTTTGCCAGGTCTTGCTGATAGGACACATTCTTAGACAGCCCATGCTGGTGCTTGGTGGACATACTTCCTTTTTTAAGCCCTTGTCAACCCTCTGGCCTGACACCCTACCCTCCTTGAGGGGCAGTGATGCTGGGAGCACCAGCCAACCTGAGGGGTCCCTAAGGGCAGGCCCAGGTCCCCTTCCTATTCTCTATAATCCCTACATTCGAGAGGTCACTCCAGTGTCAGAGAACTAGGCTCAGAGAAAAAAATGGCAAAGCATGTTGATCAACTAGAGAAGCAGTGTCTGGTAGATGGCCTCTGCCTGGGATCTTTTATCAGTCTATAGGCAGACTTGTAGACAGAGGGGAAGCCAGTGGGGTAGGGACTCAGTGTCTCCCCGCTGGAGACACCAAGTCACCCCTAGGCCCAGGGCTGAGCTGGGCACAGTGTCCTTCAGTCCTGGTGAATATTCAGCTGGCTGTGTCCCCTTGCTGCCTCCTGCCTATGTAAACAGCCACCTAGGAAGGGGAGGCAGAGGGTGAGGGGGCAGTGGCAGTGTTAAGGGACCGCGGGGAGGTAGAGCCAAGGCACACCAAGGCCGTCTGAGGGAGCCGCTGCTGAGCCCCCAGCATGGACCACCGCATGTGGGGTACCTGCGTCCTCTGCCTGCTGGGCCCAGTACCGATTGTGAGTAGCCAGCACAGACCCTCCTGCCTCTCCCACTAGGCTCCAGATTTGGGAGCCCCAAGGCCCATGGGATCCTGGTGGAGACCCCACTGCCTTTCCAGAGCACAGGCGGCTCAGAGAAGGGATCCTGGGGCCCCTTCTCCTTTTCTTTTCCCTAAGCAATCTGCTCTGACTCAAGCACCCAGGATGCCTTCCCAGGGCTGAGCTGAGCTGACGGCCTCTTGCTTGCCCCAGGGCCTGGCTATGCCCTCTGGGGCCCACAGAGACTCTGTCTGCCCTGGGACAGTGTGTGAGAGCTGGGGAGGCAAAGCCAAAGCCACCTCTTCATACCCCAAGTCCACGCTTTCTCTAAGCTGCCTGTGCCGATGCTTGCACACGCTTCCAGGAGCAGCTCTCCAGACTCCTTCCCAGCCCAAGGACTCCCCGAGCCACACTCCAATTTGGGGGTTCCCTTTGAAGCTGTATGGGCAGGGCCAGCGTGGGGCTTGAGTGCTCGTAGCTCCTCCTGCTCCCGTATTTAGGGGGCTCCTCCTCTCATGGCATCTGGGGGGAGCTTTTGAAGCCAAATATTATTGTGTGGCCTAGAACACTAAAACATGGGGAACCACGATGGGGTGTCCTCTCTGAATGTACTGCAATTTCCCAGCATCGTTTCCAGGGAGCTACTGCATGTGAACACAGGGGCCTGGAGGGGAGTCACAGGTACGGGTGGCGGGCAGGCTGCTGCCCCTTAGTGCCTAGGAGAACGGAAATCTCCCTCCTCTACCCCCCGCTGCAGCACTGTGAGCCTTCCAGGTACCTTGTGGCCCCTGACCTTAAGCTTTGGGCTTGAATCTTGGACCCATTAATCTAGCTGTGTGTTGGCTCCGTGCCTGTGGCTCAATAGGCTAAGGCCCCAGCCACATATACCTGAGCTGGCAGGTTCGAATCCAGCCCAGGCCCGCCAATCAACAATGACGGCTGCAACCAATGACAGGTGTTGTGGGGGGTGCCTGTAGTCCCAGCTACTTGGGAGGCAGAGGCAGGAGACTGGCTTGAGGTTGCTGTGAGCTGTGATGCCACAGCACTCTATCCAGGGTGATAGTTTGAGGCTCTGTCTCAAATAAATAAATAAATAAATAAAAAATAAACTAGCTGTGTGACTGAGCACAAGTTCCTCACCCTTCTGGAACCTCACTTGTCTCGTGTAAAAAGAAAATATCGGTGGCCAGCGTTGTGCATTGAGGGGGGTCTGGGCATAGAGGTGCACTACAGTTGACTCCTACTGCCCTCCCCATCTGGAGAGGAGGCCCCTCCCTCTAAGTTCTGTGCACCCTATAGTCAAAGCCTTATCAATTGATTGATTGACTGAGGCAGAGTCTCATTCTTCTGCCAAGGCTAGAGAGCCTATTTCCCAGCAACCTCAAATTTCTGGGCTCAAATGATCCTCCTGCCTCACCCTCCCTAGTAGCTGGGACTACAGCTGCCCACCAGAAGGGCTGGCTGATTTTCCTATTTTTTTAGTATAGACAGGGCTCTCACTTTTGCTCATATGGTCTTGAACTCCTCAACTCGAGCGATCTTCCCTCCTTGGCCTCCCAGGGGGCCAGGATTACTCCATCACACCTGGTCAGAAAAAGCTTTATTTTTAGGAGGGCGTCATGAGAGCAGGTGGTGATCAATGAACAGATGGTGCTGGTGCCAGAGCTAGAACTGAATCTTTGTCTCCTGGCGTAGGCTCTGTCCTCATAGACACTGGGAAGAGCAGTCACCACAGGCAGCGAGGCCAGGGGTGCAGGGCCATCGATTCTCCCCTAGACTCCCCCAGAGTCCAAAGTGTGTGTGTACATCTCTTCCATGAGCTCCCCCACTCCCCACTCAACCTGGGGGTCAGAGTCCCTAATCCCAGCCTGTTACGTGTCCATTGCACTGCTGGCTGCACTTGCATTTCTGTCAAACAATCGATGAAACATTCGCTGACATGGATCCCGCGGGACACTGGAGGTATGTGGGGGGTGCACGTGTGTGTGGATGGCCCTGAGGAGACAAACATTAGGCCTGCCCTCTCCTTGCACAGCTCAGATGCTCCCGACATACACCGTGTATGTCCCCACGCCCCATCTTTGCACAGGCTGTCCTCCCTGTTCTGAATGCTCTTCTCACTGCTCTGCGTGTCTCTCTGTGTGTGTAGTTTCAAAATGCTCCTTTGTCCCCAGGTTCAACTCAAATGCCACCTCCCCAGTCCCTGTGAAAAGGGCAGTCCCCTGTAGTGCCTGGCTTGCCTTTGATCCCAGTTTGCATGGGGTCCCTTAGGACCAGGCCCTTCTCTCTCCCAGCCATTCCTCCCCTGCAAAAGCCTTGGGGAATAGACGTCTTCACTGGTTGTGCATGTTATACAAAAATGTGTGTGCACTGGGTAGTTCACAGTTCAGGAAGTGTGTCTTATAAAACTGGCCTCCTGTGTGCTTATTCATTCCAGCTCTGACTCTAGTTTTCCTCCAGTCTGGGGCAGAGGGAGCCATAGGTGTTAGGAATTCCTACAGGTGACTCCCAGCTCCCTGGAGAACTTGTTGAAATGCAAAGTCCTGGATCTATCAAAGATCTCTGCTTATTCCTGGCCCTATCCCTGTCAATCTCCAGTTAGTTTGGGGGGTAAATTTTCAGAAATACTGCTAGAATATTTCCATAAAAACAGCTCATTTTTATTGCTTCCAGAGACTATTGTTTGTGGTCACTGGCAGCTCCAGGTTTGGGAAGCTCCCAAAACTGTAGCCCTCATGATTGTGTGGCCACACATCTGGGCCATGCTCCTTCCATCTGCCTATCCACGGGTCCACCCATCTTTACACAGCACTCCACTCATGCACTATGCCTCCACCAGGCGCTCACCCATATATTCCTCTGGCTGCGCATAGTCGGCCAGCCAGGTGGTCTCTCATTCATTCATTCATTCATTCATCTTTGCATCCACATTCACTCACTGCTTCTCATTTGTGTACTCACCTGTGTATTTTCTTTTTTTTTAATTTCAAATTAATATGAGGGAATAAATTTTCAGGTTACAATGTTCTCACTTCCAAGGTAAAGTTCAAGTTTTAGGAGAGCCCTTCACCCAGGGGGGCACTCTGAACACCCCCACATCGTGCACATTAGGTGAGATCCCACCAAATGCCCTCTCTCTTCCTCTCTTCTCTCCTTCCTCACCCCTCCCCCCTTGCTAGACTATATTTGTGTTTTACCATTCATATGAGTGTGTAAGTGTTTATATATTGGTTTCATATTTGTATTGCGTGCATTGGGTACTTTTCCCCCCATTCTTAAGATACTTTACTAATGTAAAGTAAGAAGTATGTTTTTTCTAAGATGAATGTATTTCAACTCCAGCCAAGTAAACATGAAAGATGTAAAGACTCCACCTTTATATGGCTGAATAGTATTCCATGGTATATACACACCCAAATTTGTTAATTCATTCATGGGTTGATGGGCATTTGGGCTGTTTCCACAACTTGCCAATTATGAATTGAGCTGCAGTAAACATTCTGGGGCAAATGTTTTTGTGGTAAAATTTTTGTTCTTCTGGGTAGATGCCCAGTAACGGGATTGTGAGATCAAACATTTCTATGTGGGTAAGAGACTTGAACAGAAACTTCTCTGAAGATGACAGATGAATGGCCAACAAACACATGAAAAAATGCTCAGCACCTTTAATCATCAGAGAAATGAAAATTAAAACCACTCTGAGATGTCACCTAACTCCAGTAAGATTAGCCCACATCACAAAGTTCCAAATCTGCAGATGCTGGCATGGATGTGGAGAGAAAGGAACACTTCTACACTGCTGGTGGGATTGCAAACAAATACAAGCTTGATGGAAAGAAGTATGAAGAATTCTTAAAGAACTGCAAGTTCACCCATGTACTGTCCCATTTACTAATCTACTCTCTTGCCTGGGTACCCCTGAGTGCAGAACCTGAGACAAAGGTCCGAAGTCCAATGTGACTTCCTGTGGGCTAAATTCAAAGCATTGGCAGGGCTGCATCCCTTCCTGCATACCGTGTGGGGATGGGAGGAGAGGGTCCACTTCCCTGCTTTTTCCTTGCCTTGTGGCCCCTGCCTCCATCTCCACAGCCAGTAGTATATCTCTGTATCATTTCTGAATCTCAGACTCTCTCTCCCCTTCCCATAATAAGGCTGATCTCCTCTTCTCAAAGCCCTTAGCTTAACCTCATCTGCAAAGTCCTTTTGCCACGTAAGGGCCATATTTATGGATTCCAGGGACTAGGACATCTTTGGGGATAGTTTATGCAGAATTGCTTCCAAGGAGCAGGAATGCAGAGCAAAAAGAGTAACACAGGGAAGGAGGAATGGCCACTGCGAGGACTGAGATGGCCATCTCTGTGGCTCTGGGAGAGTTTCTGAAGCATTTGGTCAAAGTGTCTCAGAACTCACTGCCTTGAGATGGGAAGGGGAAGCTTCCTTCCTTCCTTCCTCCTTCCTCTCTTCTCCCATGCTCCCCCCCTTCCTCCTTCCCCCCATTCCTACACCTGAACATTCAAATGTCCCTGTAAGCACTGTGGGGCAGGCCCGTCCTTAGGCTCAGGATGAACCGAGGGGCACAGAATGAACCAAGCTGTTTCTGTCTCAGTCCGTGCAGGCCGGAGCACCTGGACTTGACTCACCCTGTTAACTCCTTCCCGCAGGCACTGGGCTATGTGCACCCAGAATGTGAAGTCATCACCCAGTTGAGAGAGGACGAGATTTCCTGTCTGCAAGCAGCAGAAGGGATGCCCAACACTACCGTGGGTATGGGCTCCTCTCATTCCGTTACCGTCTGTGCCTTGCCACTTAGAATGTCAGGGGCAGCCTTACCCTGGGGCTGAGTCTGGCCTGTCCCCGTCTCTCTACCTAGGCTGCCCCAGGACCTGGGATGGACTGCTGTGCTGGCCAGTGGCAGGCTCTGGAGAATGGGTCACCCTCCCCTGCCCGGATTTCTTTTCTCACTTCAGCTCAGAGCCAGGTGAGGGGTCTTGGGTGAGGCAGTGGGAAGGGATGTAGTTTCATCTGGAAGTGGCAGAATTACCAGTGGCAGTGACAGGTCATTGGCTTTTGGGCAGGCAGACTTGGGTTTGAATACGAACTTCCCCTCTGCTGGTGTGACCCTGACCTTTTGCTTCCTGACCCCTGACTTGGGGAGACCTGAGCATTAACCCGGAGCTCGGCATGGAGCACACACTCTCTGGATGTTAGCAGGAGGCAAGGAGGAGGGCAGAGGAGGGCAGGCCTGCCTGAATGCCAGGGTGCCACCAGCTGCCCAGGATGAGGAGGGTAGAAGGCGCCCTGACTCTTGCCCCACCTCCCTGGCCTGAATGTCCTCCCCACTCTCTTCGGATGCTGGTGGCCCAGCTCACTCCTCTCTGCCCCTCAGGGAGATGACTTTCTCTGGTCACAAGTGACACCTTTAAGGGTAGGGGCGAAGGCCCCAATGTGTGTCCTAGGCAGAGTGGACCTGGAGCCCAGGCTTCTAGAGGGAGGGTTGCCCTCTCTCTGCACTAACAAGTACTGCCTGTGCAAACCCTGCCTGGTTACTCAGTAGTCCACGGTGCCTCCCCCTTCCTGGGGAGAGGGAAGGAGTTGTGACCAGAGCCTCTTGCTTGTCTCCCAGGGGCTGTGAAGCGGGATTGTACCATGACGGGATGGTCTGACCCCTTCCCACCTTACTCTGTGGCCTGCCCTGTGCCCCTGGAGCTGCTGGCTGAGGAGGTAAGTTTACCAGCATCTTGGAGGCAGGATTGCCATGGACGTTTGTATGAGAGGGAGACTGCGCAGCAGTCGGGCTGGCCATTCCCTTTCCCTGCAGGCCCATTGGATGATTAATTGCAGTGGTTTTCCAGCAGAGAGCAGTAAAGTGTCCAGAGGTGAGGGAGTGGTTTGCCAGATTGCTCAAGGGTGGCACATGGGCCAAGTTGCTTGGAGGAGAGGAACAGCAGAGAGCAGCTGGAACAGTGCTGGGCACTCTTTCCTTTCTGTGCACAGGCCTCCAGGGCAGGAAGTTTTGAGTGGCTCCTGGTAACCCAGGGAAAGCTCTTCCTTTCATTTTCTGGTCCCCAATCTGTGGAGCAGTGTGCACGTCTGTGGTGTGGGCAGGCGAGGGAAACGCAAGCCCAGACATGACCACAGAGATCCCCTCCCCCAGCCAGTGCATCCCACACTTCTGCACGGAGCAGGGCTTTGAAGGTGCTTCCACATCAATCTTCTTATGTCTCTCTCCCGTGGCCCTGAAAAGTAACACATGACCTTACTAGATAAAAAGACTGAGTCAGAGAGGGGCGCTGATTGCCTGAGTCCCACAGAAGAACTGAAACTGGGGCTAGTGCCTGGGCCCCCCCTCGCTTCCTCTGCCTGCACCCTCCATTTCTGGGGGCCAGGATGTATTCTGATTGATTGGAACACCTGGATGGGAAGCTTTTGCCTGTGGCTGTTCCAAGCTGTCCCTGGCTGTTCCCAGCTGTCCCTGGCTGTCTCCTGTATTTGGGGACGTTGTGTTCCCAAGCCAGCAAGCAAGCTGGATGTCAATAAATAAGCTGATTTCCTCTCAGGCTGTTGTCCTTCCCCAGGGACATGTAGTTTTTGCTGCTGCCTCTCCCCACCCGAGAGATGTTAAGCATCTCTACTGCCACCACTGTCCCTCTCTCACCAGCAGGCTGGGGCAAGATGGGCTGTAAACAGAAGCTTCAATGCACAGAGGGAGCTTCCCATGTTACCACAGACACCTCTGCCCTGGACGGGGAGCCCTGAGTGGAACCGCAAAGGCTTCACCTGCTCAATTGCCAAGCCTCCTCTTTCCCCAAACCCCAGCTAAGACCTTCTGTCTTTACTCTCCTCAGAAATCTTACTTCTCCACAATGAAGATCATCTATACCATGGGCCATAGCATCTCGGTTGTAGCCCTTTTTATGGCCATCACCGTCCTGCTTGCTCTCAGGTTTGCCGTCCTCATCACCACCTCAAGAATCTTCATGGGTTTCCTATTGCCTGGAGGACCAAGTCTGACTCCTTGTCTCGATAGCCAAGAGGTTCCCAGATGTAGACACTATGCTATGTCCATAATTTTTCCTTCCCTTTTCCCCAACTAGACCCATCTCTTTACACACCAGAACTCTCTGCTCCCTCCACACCTTAGTGATGTGGTGCTCATTCTATTTGCTTGGAATGCCTCCTTTTGGTCAGTGTATTTACACCCATCAAAATCCAAAGCCCAGCTCCCACCTGCATCTAAGAATCCTTTTGCCTCCCACACAGAGCTCTTCTTGACTGTTCCAACTATCTGACCATTGTCTCTTGTAAGGCCTCCTAGACTTCAAAGTCTGAGTCCCACATCAGGCCTGTGCCTTTCTTTGTGTCTTGGGGATGAGTTTCCTCTCTGATCACCCAGGGGGCTTCCACTGGCAGTGCCCACCATTCCTGCCGCTGTGCCCCTATATCATGAATGCCCTTGAGGCAGGCACTAGTACTTTTCTCTGTTCCTGCACGTACACTGAGCCCAAGGCAGTGCTTGGTCAGCTGTCTTGAAAGGCTAAAACTGAAGCCCCCAAGTTCAGCTCAATTCGATTCACCTCCTGCACTGGTCAGCCCAGCCTTGCCAGGCCCCTGTTGTGGCACAGTGGAAGCCCTCCTACTTGGCCTCCTGCCCTCATCCATCTCTCCCATTCCCCCCAGGCGGCTCCACTGTCCTCGGAACTACATCCATACCCAGCTGTTCACCACCTTCATCCTCAAGGCAGGAGCTGTGTTCCTGAAGGACGCCACGCTCTTCCACGGTGATGACACCGACCACTGCAGCTTCTCCACTGTAAAGTCCATGGCTGGAGGGTTGGGGTGGACGGGCATAGGAGGCGGGATTAGGGACCTCAATGTGCCTGACTTATCCCAGGGCCTGGGCTTGGGGCTCCTACATGGCCAGTTACAGAAAAGGAAACCACTCCTCCCCGTGACAGGCCTAAATCCTCATGCCCTTCCTGAACAATAGTGTCAGTCCCAGCCTTTCCTCCCCATGCTGCACACTCCGCATTCCGTATTCCAACCTAGACCACTTTTCACTCTGCCCCAACTTTGCCTTTCCTACCTCCCTGAGCATTTGTCCATCTGTGGCTGGGCAGAGCTGGGTGCCTCCTTCATGAAGCTCCCAGGGGACAGAATGCAACACAGATTATGGGACTCCTAAGTGGAGGGAGCTGAGAGCTGAGAGAGAATGAGAGAGGGCTTCAGGGAGGAGGTGGCTTTGGAGCTGGGTAAGAGTAACTATGGGGAGATGAGGTGGGAGGGAGGACAGGCCAAGTGGAGGGACCAGGGTGCACACGCTCTTAAAGACAGGAGGATCTGGAACATGAGTGAGGAACTGGGGTGGGTGGGGGGAGAAGAGGAGATGGAGATTTGAAGGAAGATGGGCAAAGCATTCAGGCCCAGCACCTAGTAGATTCTCTAAAACTGTGCTGGAAACGAACAGCTAACTGAGTACACAAACTAACAAAGGACCTCAGCTAATTAATGGAAAAATTAGTAACAGTATGTGGTGAGGCTTATTATGGGCCAGGCATTGCTGTAAGTGCTTTACATAATACAGGAGTCTTTAAACAACACAGGTTAGGGGGTCAACTCCCACACAGCTGGAAGTCCACATGTAACTTTTGACTCGCCCAAACTTAACTACTAATAGCCTCCAGCTGACTGGAAGCCTCACTGGTAACACAGACAGTCAATTAAAACATACTTTGTATGTTATATGTATTATTAATATATACCGTATTCTTACAATAAAGTAAACTAGAGAAAATAATTTGTTATTAAGAAAATCATAAAGAAGAGAAAATATATTTACTATTAAGTGGAAGCGGATCATCATAAAGGTTTTCATCCTTGTCATTTTCCCATTGAGTAGGGTGAGGAGGAGGAAAAGGGGGGGTTGATTTTGCTGCCTCAGGGTGGCAAAGGAGGAAGAAAATCTGGGTCTAACTGAACTCAGGCAGTTCAAACCTGTGTTGTTCAAGGGTCAACTATATTAGCTCCTTTAATCTTTAGAACAGCTTAAAGAAGAAAGTTATCATTTTAATCCCATTTTGTAGATGACGGGCAATTGGCAAGGTCACCCAACTGCACAGTGGTTGGTTTGGGACCAAACCTGGGCTGTCTGAACTCAGAGGTGGTCCTGCTCACCCTGACACATGAGTGAGTCGTGCCCTGAATGAATGGATGCACAGAGGTGTGTGTGTGTGTGTCTGCAAGACACAGCTGTGCATGAATAAATATTCTGTAGTCACAGCTCTAGGGATTGACTTGAGATCAAGGAAGGGTGGAACGACAGTGAAAACAGAAGAGACTCTTAGGCAGTTTAATCCTTAAGACAAGGACCTAAGCTAGATATTGATGAAAGGCTGAGTGAGACAGGAGGAGGTTTGCACAGCTAATGGATGGTAAACTTGAGTTCAAGCTGTCTGGATCCCAACTCAGTGCCTGAAACCATCACATTATGCTGCCACGTCCCCTCTGGGGGACCCCAGCCTAAGGTGGAGGGGGGCTGGATGTTCGGGATTTAAGTGCGGTGAGGCAGTCAGGTGGGCGCTCCAATGGGCACCATAGCTCTGAAGCATCCAGGGCCCGGCCCCCAGGTTCTGTGCAAGGTCTCTGTGGCAGCCTCCCATTTTGCCACCATGACCAACTTCAGCTGGCTGTTGGCGGAAGCCGTCTACCTGACCTGCCTCCTGGCCTCTACCTCCCCCGGCTCAAGGAGCGCCTTCTGGTGGCTGGTTCTCGCTGGCTGGGGTGAGCACCGAGGGCTGGCTGGACTCCGCGGGGAGGAGGAGCGCCGTGGGCAGGGGGCCCCGGGGGCTCATACACCCTGAGCCTCAGAGAGGGGCAGGGGAGCCCAAGTCCTACAGAAAGTGCGAGAGCGCGCTCGCTCTTGGGTGCCCCTTGTGGTTGGCAGTGGCAGTGGCTATGGCGACCGGAGTGGGAGGTGAGGCTGGATCTCACGGCCAAGGCTGCAGCCGGCTCCCTCCCGCCTCCTCTGCGCCCCTACAGGGCTGCCCGTGATCCTCACCGGCACGTGGGTGGGCTGCAAGCTGGCCTTCGAGGACATCGCGTGAGTCTGAAGCGACCCACCCAGGGTCAGCGGGGGCGTGGAACGGGACGCTCTCCAGGCGGGGAGGAGGAGGGGACGGCCTGGGGGGTACCTGGCCCGAGGCACTCTGGAGAGCTCAGGAGGGGCATGAGCCGGGCGGTGAGTGGGCGCTGTCAGCGGCGCCTCCCGAACAAGAGAAGTGTCGGGGCCAGTAAGGCGGCATGGAGCAGACTGGTGAAAGTTTATTCATTCAGGTGAAGAGAAAGGGTGAACCTAGCCTGGACTGGGGGCCTCTTTAGGAGGGGGACTTAACTGGCTAAGGCGGAAAAGAAGGCTGGAAGGGGGATGGGGCGAGACCGAAAGACGTGAATGCCCGAGAGAGGAGAGAGCGGCCTGGGCTCCCACAGGCAAGGGGTCTTTCCAGCCTCTGCGTTCTTGGCGTCCTCTCTAGGTGCTGGGACCTGGACGACAGCTCCCCCTACTGGTGGATCATCAAAGGGCCCATCGTGCTCTCCGTTGCGGTCAGTTCCTGGGCCAGCATCTTTTGCTTGATTCAAGCAACCTCTCTGGACCCACCGAGGGGCCTTGCACAACAGGCTGAGAGTCGGGAAACCTGGGTTCCGGCCTTGCTCTGCCTACGATTCCCTGGGAGGCCCTCTCTGGGTCACAATATCCCCTTGCTAAATCTGAGGGGCGGGGTTTCAACCAGCGTGCAGGCCCCTCTGGCTCAGGGTTTGGCTGACCCTGGGGCGCTGGTTGCAGAGCATCTCCCACTGCTGGGTGAGGCTGGGGGTGGGAGGAAGCCCACCGAGCCTGCGTTGAGCCTTCACGCCCCTGCTCCAACCTGTAACGCAGAGACAGGGAGGACGCCTTCACACCACTTTGGTAGTGTGTAGATTTGTCTCAATGTAGCAACTGGTCAAAGTGAGAGAAAAGAGCCTGGAAGTGGCTGGAAGCAGATGACAAGGCCTGACCCTCCCACCCTGATCCTGGGACTGGAGAGGAGGAGGATCTGAGGCCTCCTCTGCCCTCCAAGGCTTGCCCGTGGGCATGCGGGACCTCCCCGCCTCTAGGCTCCCACATGATCTGTATGTCCATCTGCCTGCACACCCCAGTGTCCAAGGATTTGGGGGTTGCAGACCTCAAAGGGGCTGGGGCTCAGGGCTACCCTAATACTTGCCCTCCATCTTCCTGCACCTCTACTTTCAGGTGAACTTTGGGCTTTTTCTTAATATTATCCGCATCCTGCTGAGGAAATTGGAACCAGCTCAGGGCAGCCTCCACACCCAGTCTCAGTATTGGTACCGTGTGTGTGTGTGTGTGTGTGTGTGTGTGTAGGGCACACTGGAGGGGGAGTCAATGTGGTTCTGTCTCATCCAGCAGGCATTCATGATCTTCCCAGTATTCCCAGAGAGAGTATAGATCTTGTCCCGTCCAGCTAGGAAACCACCACATGGGAAAGTGGGAACTCTGCCAAATAGGTTGGGGAGGGAGATCCTCTCTATATAGGGTTGAAGGGAAGGTCAGGGAAGACTTTCTGGAGGAAGTGGTCTTTGAACTAGACTTTGAAAAAGACTCATAGACTTTGGAATACACTGGGACAAGAGCACTTGGCAGAGGGAACAGCAGGATGCAGGGCCCCAAAGTAAGGAAACCCAGGGTGAGTGTGGGGAGGTGGAGTTTCCCGGGTGGCTGGCTCACAGGATGGGAGGTGCTGGAGTGAGAGCAGACAGGGTGCTCTAATAATAGGTATCTCTAATCCCGGCCTTGGGAGCCTAGGTTTTGTCTTTCTTACAGGCGTCTCTCCAAGTCGACGCTTCTTCTTATCCCACTGTTTGGAATTCACTATATCATCTTTAACTTCCTGCCTGACAGTGCTGGCCTGGGCATCCGCCTCCCCTTGGAGCTGGGACTAGGCTCCTTCCAGGTGAGGGCCTCATAGGTAGTCTTTCCCTTTAAATCCTTGGGCAGGAGGGAGATGTTGTTGCCCTCAGGTCTTGCTTGACTTCATGGTAGGGTAAAGGCTACTCTTATTCATATATCTACTCATCTAACAGTCTGCCCGTCTTCCACCCATCCCTCCATGACTCTATTCCTTCAACTACACATGCTTTCATTCACCTATCCATCCAATCATCTAGCCATCCTACCTATTCAACTTTTACTGAGTCCTTTTATGTGCCAAGTGACATGCTCATTATGCGGGATACAGAAATAAAGAAAGCCAGAGAAATGGGGTCAGCAGTACAGCCCTGGGAAGGCTTGCTTTGGCAAGTATATGAGACCATATGCCTGGCTCATAGTAAGGGAATGGACCTAAATTTCCTTTGGGCACAGACCTGGCTCAAGCCATACCCTGGGGCCAGGTAGAGAAAAGGTAGTAGAAAGACTGTTGACAATTGTTGCCAGGCCAAAGTGTTCTGATGGGGTCCTTCCTCTTTGGGCTTACAGGGTTTCATCGTTGCCATCCTCTACTGCTTCCTCAACCAAGAGGTATGTGATTCTCAAGGATACGCCTTTCTTATTGAGCCCTACTTTCTGCCTGCCAAGCCTCTGTAAATTCCAGCTCAGGCCACACCTTGACTCCTGTCATTCTTTGTGATGGTCTGTCCTGAGCTCCTAGATCAAGTGGAACCTGAATGCTTTCTGTAAACATCCTTTATCTGTCTTTCATCTGAGCTGGGCCAAGATCTACCGTCTACTCACCAGGAGGGAGTAAGGCCTTTCAAGGATCAGGAGAGGAATCAAAGCAGGGAGTCTAAAGTGATCCCTCAATTCTGTGTCTCCAAAATTGAACAGAAGGAAGAGTGGGAGAGAGAGATGGTCAGAGAGAGCAGAGACAGAAGAACTGAGAATGTAATAGACATACAGGGAACTAGGAAAATAGAGTCAGATGCAGAGACCAGGAAAGGGCCAGAGCAGAGCCGGGGAAGCAGAAAGCACTTAGAAGAAAGAAGCGTGAAAAGAATAGATACGAGTAGACAGAATAGATGGTACTGCCACGCCTGTAGAAACACGGTAAGATGGCAGAGACATGAGAAGTGAATTCTACACCGAATTTGCCCCTTAGGACAGTCTTTCTCCAGGGAGAGAGATAGGAGAATTTATCTCAGTGCCCAGACTTCTAGGCCCCTGTGCTGTGTGCATGAGCAGGGGCATGGGCTCCTTCTGGTGCCCATTGTTTGCCATGGGCTCTGCATGGTGCTAGAGACCTGACTGCATGTACCCTATCCCCTAGCTGTCGAGTATTGCACCCCACCCTACCTCCCACCTCTGTCCATAACTGCTTATTCCTTCCAGCTCTCTTCACTCCTAACCCAGCCCCTCTGAGTCTTAAACATCCTTATCTGATGTCTGAGCTGCAGGCACAGAACTGTGGTGTCGTGGGCCCTGGGGGCACTGGAGTTCCTGGGAGCCCTGGGAGGGCCAAGAAGTAGCCCCAGCCTAGATCAGTGGGATCTGGGAAGGGAGTTCCCATGAAGACTTGTGAGAGAATTGTCTCAGGAAGCAGTGTTGGATACCATATGGTTACATACCTCTGACGACAGGGAGCTTACTACCTACCAACAGCTCTTTCTGTTGTCAGACAGCTGCAGGGAAGACCATCTTTATGCTGAACAAAAGTCTTTCCCCTTTTTCTCTATTGCTGCAGCCCTAATGGTTGGTCAGCTCTGTCAAGTGGGTCATAGCCTTTTGGCTCCCTCTTTTCCCTGACAGCCCCGTGAATTTGTAAAGATAGAGATGACCCCCACGCCATCCACCCTAAGCTACTTCCCTTTCATTTACCTTCAGTCCCCTCCCCTTCCTCAGACACGTTCTGGGTCCTCTCTCCCTTTGGACCTTGTCCTATGGACAGATTCACAGTGGCCAGAGTTGAACTCACAAAACTGAACCCCAGGGCGGGAGCTGGTCTAAGTTGTACACGGAGAACAGAGTAGTTATTTGGCCAGGAACTTAAGAAAGCACCCATAAATGCCTTACCTGGGCTCAGAGAAAGGCAGTGCTGAAAGGCAGAGAAGGGAGCAGAGAGAATGGCAAGAAATACAGCAAGGAGGAAGTGCAAAGCTGTCGCGCCCCGCGTCTCTGTCTCGCCTACGTGGCCTCTCCTGCCCACTCAGTCTCACTGGGATTGAAGAGCAAAGCTGCAGTGGTGCCTTCCTAATATCTTCTCCCTTGTCCCTGGAGGTGAGGACTGAGATCTCACGCAAGTGGCATGGCCATGACCCTGAACTTCTGCCAGCCCGGAGGACCCAAGCTAAGTGGACCAGGCCTTCCTGCTCGAGGGTGCAGGTGCTGACATCCGTGTGCTAGGCTGGCCCCACCATGCGGCTGGAGTCCACACCTGAGCTCAGGCAGCAGCAGTGGGTCTGCCACCCTCTGGAGGAACAGCAAGAGTGCCACTGAGAGCCTTCAGAACTCCCCGTCCCGCAAGCTGCTGCCCAGCCCCGGACAAAGGCCCTCCCTGTCTCTGCCTTGAACTATTTCCCTAGGTCCCTGCACACCCACCTCTGACTTCCTTGGTTCCTCTGTGTCTGTTCTTATTGATTCCTCTCGCCGGGGTGTTGGGATATATATAACCCACGGCCCAGCCAAACCAATAAACTTGGACATGAATAGGTGTATGTTTGAGTGAATACGTGAACCTCTAAAGGCGAGTGGGTCCACCTCCTGTGTTTGCACTTCCAGTGCACAGTTGCATTTAATTCTTCAGCTCATGCCACATTCTACTCATTTGTCTGTGCAAGGACCCTCTGTCTTGCACTCTCACTGCCGTGCCCCTCCTTCCATAGGCAAACATACTGGTGTGTTTAATGTGAATATTTGTATTTCTCTGCATCCTTCAAAATCTGTAGGCTTTGGTGTGTCTGCACTTTGAATTTATATTCACGCTATCAGTTATGTGGCTCATCCTGCTTCTAACAATTCCCCCTCAGCACTGTGCTTTTAAAAGATCCACTCATGTTGCTGTGCGCACATCTGGTCCTTTGTTTTGACTACATATGGTGCCACGTGGTGTCATCGCCCTCGTGCTGCTCATCTGTCCTGTCTTCCCTGCCCTCTAGGTGAACATTCACATGCCTGTCCCCTGGGGGGCTTATGACAGAGAGCCTTTCTCCAAGACCCTTGCCCAGGAAGAGCAATGTTGGGCACCGTGTGCCTTCTTGATGACTAAGTAGTGTCAGATTGCTCGCCTGCAGATCTGCACTCCCACCAGCGGCTCTTGAGGTTCCTGAATCCCGGCAGCCCTACCAACACTTGGCATTACCCAGCTTTTGAATGTTTGCAAGCCAAGTGTGTAAAGTGGCATGGCGTTGTTGTTCTAATTTGTATCTCCCCAATAACTAATGAGCATGAACATCTCTTCTTGTGCCTGCTAGCCTTTTAGGTTTCTTCTTCTGGAAATTGTATCTTCCCCCATTTTTCGCTGGGATGGAGATCCTTCAACTCCTGGTCCTTCTCGTATGTCCTCCCCACTGTGTGCCCTCCCAGCCTGCTGCCCCCTACCCAAGGACAGGCCCCCTTACTGTAAAATGTCAATTCCCTTCATCCCTCTTCTAGCCTCCTTGGCAGGAAGGAGGAGGGGAGACCTGGGTGCTATCCATGAACCTGTTTGTTGACTGATGCCAATGGAGGGAGATTTCAGTACAGAGAATAGACAGAAATGGACACTGTAAAGGTCAGCATGAAAATCTTTCCCCTTCCTGGTCTACCCTCAGCAGATCTGTCCTGCAGAACTCAGTTCCATTGCCTGCACCTCCAGGAAGCCTTTCCTGCAATACCAGCCTTCCCTGACGTTCCTTCTCTTTTCCCCACTACCCTGATGAAATGTTCTAAAATTAGATAGTGGTGATGGTTGCAACTCTGTGAATATATGAAAAACCATTGAATCATACACTTTAAAAGGGCGAATTTTATAGCATGTAAATTATATCTCAATAAAGCTGTTATTTTTAAAAGAGTACATGGGTGGCTTTTGGAGAACACGTGGAAACATTTTTTTTCTGCTACATAATTTGTAAAGTCCATATAATATTCTTTAGTTAGCAAATAGTTACTTAACAGATTTTCTATTGGTGAAAGTTTCTGCCTATTTTCTAAAATAAGCAACTGTGTTGATAGACTTCCTGGCACACAATCCTTCAGGTGCACCTCAAAAGAGAAAAACTTCAGAATAAACTCCTAGACCTTCCAAATAAATTTTCCCAGACCTAGAATGTTTGAGTCAGTGCAATGCATGTGGTAAGTCTCTTAATACCTGGGGGCAATTTGCCTTCCAGAAACGTTGGTCTAGTGTATTCCTGCACACAGTGTTGGCATGATGGTTTTTCTGCCTGGTTATCATTAAGAATATCTTTTCTTTCCTGGAAAAATTCTAAGATCTAAGTGTGACCACAATACAAAGAGACACTTAAAAATATAGGTTAAAAAGAATGGCAGATTTTCATGTCTTGGTGACAAAAGCATCTGTCCTCCCCCCCCCCTCAAAAAGGGCAAAAAGTGCTTTACAGCAGTTTTCTCATGCCTTTCTCTCTAGTGAGGAGGGGGATAGTGACATGAGCCCTGGCCTTCCCAGCAGACAAGCTTGGTGCCCACGTGCCTCTCACACCCGCACCCAGAGCATCCAGGGTCTTCCATGGCTTTGCCACACACTCATCCGTCTTCAGCTGGGACTGGGTTGAAGTGGGTAGAGCAATCGTTTACCTGGCTAGAGAGATGCGACTTCTCCTCCTGGTGCACGATGCTTTTACGATATACTTTCATCCCTTTTTGTTTTTGATTTTTAAAAACATTGGAAACCAAGTCCTACAAGTCCATTTTTAAAGGGGCACCAATATGCAGTAGAAAGAATACCCGTGAGCAGGAGCAGGGTGGTGGTATTGGAACTCAAATGGCAAGACCTCCGAGGTCGCACTGCTGCAGGGCAGTCTGGGCAGAGCCTCCTGCTGTCACATGAAGGATGCAGGCAAAGCGGGGAGCAGTCCCTGTCTGATGCTGAAGTCATTACAAATATCTTTGTCTCTCCGAGTTTTAACTAGTGTTAACAGTGCTAGTAGTGGTGTTAGCACAGCAGTGTTAGTGGTTAGTGTTGGCTAGCTTGTTAGTGCTAGTTAGTGTCTAGTTAGTGGTTAGCATCAGTGAATTACTGGTTAGTGTTGATTAATTAGCAGTTAGCGATTATTAGTTGTTAGTATAAATTGTTAGTGGTTCGTGTTAATGGTTAGTGAGCAGTTAGTGTTAGCAGCTAGTGGTTGGTTAGTGGTTAGTGTTAGTTAATGTTAGTTGTTCATTAGTGGCGTTTGTGGTTAGTTAGCATTTAGTGTTAGCAGTTAGTTTACGGTGTTGGCAGTGTGTTGTGAATTGCCCATCCCTTCCCCACCGGTTTCACCATGGCTGCAAGTCCACCTCTTGCTCTCTTCCAGTTTCACCTGGGGCTTCACATTCCTGCCACTTCTCTGACTGGGGGACTGGGGCTGCCTCCGGAGTCTTGGGCAGATGCCTTGACAGACAAACCCTTTCTATGTCTGGACCTCAGCTTCCCCATCTGCAGCAGGAGAGGCTTGGTCAGCAGGTGACGGAAGGAAGCTGGATGGTGGCGTGAGAGGCACAATGCTTATGCTGACCACCAGGTGGCAGACTAACTGAGGCCAAGAGCCCTGGCTGGGCTGACCTGCCTTGGACCAGGTGAGGATGATGTGACACTGGAGGGGCTCAGCCAGCACAGGGGCTAGGGGAAGAAGTGTAGCTGGTCTGGTCAGTGTAGGTGGGGTGGGAGGGGCATGGCCAGGGGAGCAGCAGGACACTCTCAGCCCCTCCAGACACCAGTCTGGAGGACGGAGAAGCAGACAGGAAGGGTGAGAACTGCAGTCAGGAAAACCAGTGCCCACTGGAGTCTGTGCAGGATTCGGACCAGAGGGGGCCTCCCAGGGTCCCTGGCTTTCTGTGGGAAAAGCAGGATTTCCTGGGCCTCCCATCAGGTACTGAAAGGAGAGTTTCCTGAAGGGAAGGAAGAAACTCGATTTCTCTCCTGTTGTGCTTGGGCTTGAAAAAGAGTAGGAAGAAGAGACATAAAAATGAGAGGCCCATTCTCTAGTCTCCGAGACGCCCCCAGGAGTGTCAGGAGGATCTCCAGGGATGAGCCTGAACCTGGACGTAAGAGCCAGGGTGTTGGGATGTGGGACCCAGTAAGGGCAAGGGCAGAAGCAGTCAGGGAAGCCTTCCTGGATAAGGGGACTCAGTCAGGGGGTGCAGACCCCAGAACCCCACCAAGCCAAGCTGCACAGTGGTGTCCCTGCTGGGCATGAAGCAGGAATGCAGCTGACCTCTGCTTGGAGAGCAATACCTGGGGAAGGGTCTGACAGGAGGTGGTTCTCAGGGACTTCCACGGGCTCTGGGCCAGCTGGGCCATCCACACTTTACTCAGTGCCTGCTTAGGCCACATGCCCCTTACTAGAGGCTGATAATACACCAACAAACAACTCCCAAGTGTTCCCCTACTCAAGGGGCTTAGGGCCTGGTTAGGGAGGGTGTGATGGTCAATTTTATGTGACAACGTGACTGGGCCACAGGCTGCCCAGGTATCTGATTAAACATGGTCTCTGGGTATGTCTGTGAGAGTGCTTCTGGAAGAGATTAGATCTTGAATTTGGTAGACGAAGTAAAGCAGATGGTCCTCTCTAATATGGGTGGGCACCATCCAATCCTTGAGGGTCCGAGTAGAATAAGAAATGCTGAGGAAGTTTGGATTTGAACTCCCTCTGCCTAAGAATATACCACTGGCCTTGGAATACACCACTGGCCTTGCCCAGGCTCCTGCTTGCAGATGGCAGATTGACTTTCCAGCAAGCATAATTGCATGAGCTGCTACCATGTACCATATAATACATCTCTTTCTATAATGTGTGTGTGTGTGTGTGTGTCTGTGTCTGTGTTTGTATACAAATATTAGTTCCATTTCTCCTGCTTAACCCAGAGGGTATTAGTTAGGGCTCTATCTTGCAGAAAACAGGATCCACTCTGTTTGGGTTGAACAAAAACATGACTTATCCAAGGACACGAGTTAGCTTGCCTGTCTTCAGGAGGGCCAAAGCTTGGGCCCAGTGGCAGCACAGTCAGAAGCAGTGCCCATCCCACATCAGAGACCCACGGTGGAGAATCCCTACCCATTACTTTTGGTGGAAGACACAATTGTTCATATTAATGACATGGGGATGGAATGCCAGAAATGCCATGTTGCTGTCCTGAAAAGCCAAACTCTCCACTGCCATGCTGACCGAAAATTTGATTCCACCTGGCACCAACTTCCTCTTTTTGCTCACTTCCTGGCCTAAGTGCCACAGAGCCACCACTGATGGGCACAGCCTTGCAACCCTGCCCACTAGCTACAAGGGAGCTTGGATAGCCAGTTCCTACCACTACTTTACAAAGGGCCCTCCTACTATCATGAGTTTCTCAAACACAGAAAGGGCATCTTCTTGTCATGACCAAGGGGGTAGATGGAAGCCCCAGGGTGAGAAGGGGGTTTAGCCCCAATTCCTGGAGTGATTCGCACGTTCCCAAGTTCACAGGGGAGCAGGAGCCCTGATAGAGAGCTGAGAAAGAGCAGCCAGGGAGTGGAGGAAGACCAGAGGAATGTGAGATCCTGGGGCCCAAATGGAGAGTGTCACAAGGATGGGTTGGCAACGGGTCTGACTGGAGCTGAGCCTTTAAGATAAGGATGGAGACATGTCCCCCAGATTTGGTGGCACAGCCTATGGCAAGAGAAGATTTGGCATAGGATGGACAGGGAGGCTACACTTGAGGGTGCAGAAGGTGACCAGCTGGGAGCAAGCCAGTATAACACTTGTGGACCACTTATGACTCGGGCTGGTCTTGGAGACGGAAGAAGACCAGAAGGCAGTGGGAGGGCAAGGTGGGTCCTGGGAGCAGTCGCTCTGTGTTGTCATAAGAGTTCAATGAGGCAAATGCTGTGAGATGGGTGTGGGAACCATTGAAGGATGGCAGCGGGGTCATGTGCTGGAGCGAGATCACTAAGAAGGAATGAGAAGCCAGGCCCAGGGCCAGGGCACCTTGTCCAGGGGATGAGGGCCTGGGGCTTGCAGGGGTGGGGCAGGGCTGAGATCTCGAGGGGAGAGAAGATTGCAAGTAATAGAGGTGAGAGGACAAATGGGTAGGCAATGTGGTGAAAGTACAGGGCAGTGAATTTGGAGTAACGCCACTTCCCCTGGCTGGCCTGTCTGGCACAGGCAAGGCTGGCTTAGGTTTATTCAAGATAGGGTTTTGCCCCAAAGATGGAGGCACAAGAGACTTCACCATAAAGTCAGGAGAGAGCACTTGTGTGGTGTCAGGAAGTCCAAGCTGGAGAAGCTACTGAGGTGGGCAGGGTATTAAGTGGCAGAGGTGGTGGGGCTGTTGAGGACGAGGCCGGGAGGACAGGAGGGTTCTGTCAAAGTTAGATGATTCATAGTGGCTGATGCAGTTTCCAGGCTGGAGCAGGATGGGTGGCTGTTGGGGTCAGGAAGGCCCCTGGAGAGAAGGCGGTGGGACTGCGAGGCCAGTGGGTGGTGGACCACTGCCTGGGCATTGCGCTCACTGACTGGGGGGTGCAGGTTGGGGTTGAGGGTAAAGAGGACCTGGAGACAGTCTACAAAGCCGGGGCCTGGGGGTGGTGACACTGAGGGAGGAGGACCAGGCCGGAGTGGAGAGGCCCCAGGCAATGGCCCCCTTTCCCTGGGAGACAGCACAGCTGGTCCAGAGATCCTTCTTCAGCCACACTTTGGGGCTGCCAGAGCCCAGGCCCTGGAAGCATTAGGAACAGGCTGCCCAAGCTTTGGAAACCAGTAAGAAACCACAGATATTCTTTTTTATTTATTAATTTTTTTGATGGTCTGTTCTGCCCCTCCCCTCTGTGTGTATCCCTTAGCGATCCTCCTTCTGCTTTGCTCCCATGCGCACTCGGTCTCTCTGCAGCTTTCTCTTCACGAGGCCCCGGGTTACACTGCAGGGAAGCAAGGGAACAGCTCATCAGCCAGCTGTCCCATCTCTAGGACACTAAACATCTGGGTCCTGGGGCTAGCCGGAGGTGGCTGCAGCTTTCCACTTGCATGCAGATGGCCAGCTGTCCCCACCTGTCCCAATTCTCCTCTGGAGCACACTCTGGCTCTCCCTTGCACCACACCTGTCTGTCTGTCTGTCTCTCTTCCCTTCTTCTCTTCCCTCAGGGCCATCCTCTCCCAGAAAGGGTGTTGTGTTTGAGGGAGTGTGCCCGTCTCAGAGGCACTACAGGAGAAGACTTAACCCCAGTTTGCAGACCCTCTTTGGCATCCACCCCCCACCCCCCAGCAGATCAGGGCTGTGAAGTCTCCCTGCCTCCGAGGTGTTGCACCAGCAGCCTGCAGCCCTGTGCACATTCCCATGGTTACAGGGCTGGGGAAGGCTGGCAGTGGTGGCATTGCCATGGTACCAGCATGGCTACTGGCTCTGTTGGGCATGGCTATGGCATTGTTACAGAGGGGCTCTGGGCTCTCTATGGACAGATGGCTGCCAGGGAAGGTCCCTCTCGGTATCTGGAGGCCTATGGATTCAGCAAGGTGCGCACACCTGAGTGTCCTCTGGCGAAGGCCTGATGGCCAGAGCCTCCCCCACCTCCTCACAGAGGGCCACTCAGCCTCCAGCCCAGTGGTCATGGGTGGCCATGTAGTGAACTCTCCCGTACCAGCTGGCTTGACATGGACCAGAGTAGAAGACCTGGCCTTAGCTTCAGCCCAAGCCCTTTGCAGCCCCTTCCTCAGTCCCTACTTGGGCCCAATTAGAGCCCTTGCCACGCACTGCCTGGGTCCTGAACCCAAGCTCTGCTGGTGTTTTGACCTGGCCTCTGCCCTGGGCTGGAGTCCTCTGATCTCCCACAGGACCCACCATGGCTTTGCCCTGGGATTTCACAGTGTGGAGGGAAGAGCAGAAAACCCAGGCTCTGCTTTGGGGAGCAGAGAACAGAGGCATGTGTGCCTCAGGCTATCAGGGCTGTGGGGGTTCAATAACAGAGGTCAGTGAGGGGTTGGAGTAGGCAAAGAAGTCTTCGTGGGAGAGGCAGTGGGGTGCGGGCTTGGACAGAGGGACCCGCTGGGAAGGAGGAGCAGCCGGCATGAGATGGGGAGGCCAGAGCACAGCGCACATGACCTGTTTGATCAAATTAGATCTTTCAAAAATAGAATATCAGCATGTGAAGTTTTTCCAGGTTTCGCTCTGCATTGCCCGGGCACGAGAAGCATCCCAGAGGACGGGGTGGGGCGTGGATCAGCAAGACTCAGAGGGAGGCTCGCCAGGGCTTCGTATGGGGTCCCACCCAAGCCCAGACCGCTCATCCAGCTGCCAGCAGCATCTGGAAGGGACCAACTTCTCTGCAGGGCTGCCAGGCAGCTCCTTCTACTGGCTTTCCAGTTCCCTGGAAGTCAACCCAAATCCTAGCAGTAACTCCTGAATCATTCCTCTCCTCCTAGCTGCAGCAAACCCAACAGGATGCTTCACAGCCTCAGCCTCCCCAGTGCGCCTCAAACCCATCCATCCTCTTGTCATCAGCTTCCATGCTACGATCCAAAAGACCCACCCTTACCTCGCACCGGGCTTCATGGTAGACCTATCACTGCTGTCCTCTTGGCCCTCGCAGGGTATGGCCCATATAATGGGGACAAAGAAAATCCTGTCACTCCCTGCTTTCCAAATATGACGAGGACCAAAAAAATCTTATTTCCTTTCTGCAGCCAGCCCAGTTTCTCATCCTTATGTTCTTTTTTTTTTTTTTTCCTCTCTGGGGCTCTGCTCTGTCCACACTGACCTCCTTGCTATTCCCTAAGCCAAGCTTGAAATGAGCTGTGCACACTTCAGCACTGTTGCCGCTTGGAACACTCTCCCTCTAATGCCTCCCATGGCTGCCTTCTTCCACTTAACCCCCATTCAACACCAATGTAGCCTGCCCAAAAAGGCCTGTCCTGACTCCTAGTGACATCACTTATTCTCACTATTGCATTTCTTCGTTTTATTTTCTCCATTCCACTTAGTAGCAATTACAGTCAGGTCTCATTATTTGTGGGTAGTTATGTTCTATAAAGTTACCATGAACACTGAGTTGGCAATTATTGGAACTATTGCTCCCAGGCCAGCAGTTCTTTAATACAGCAGAACTGTATTAAAGGGTTGCGGCATTAGGAAAGTTGAGAACCACTGTCCTAGGCGAAGTGCAGAGATGGGGTCCCGTGAGCCTGTGGTTACAGAAATTTTATCAACGGATCAGCATATAACCTTGTTTTATGTGTGTTTCTGTTTACAGACACCTTATTTAAGATTCATGCACATTGAACTAATAGCCAGCGGGCCCTGTGACTCTGTTGAATGAAGCTCATCTGACACACATATACCCTCTATAAGGCAGGTCACAGTCTTCGAGCACTAGGAGTGCTAGATGGCACTTCATTCAGTCTGCACTTGGAGGTCATTTGAAATAGCGAAATTACCAAGGAAAAGCACAAAAACGTGAAAAAAAGGTGGCACTAAATAGGCCACCTGCTTATAGTGCATAAGCAAAGGAGAGGACACCTGTTTACAGTATAGGAGCTGGAAGGAGATCGCAGCTGGGGCCACGTGCGTTGGGCCACTCAAAGTTTTTGCCACTCTGTGTATGCTCGGGAATAATTGTGAAAGCGGCTAGTACTGAGTTTGGGATTACAAAATCATTGGCTTTGGTGTATTGCCTCGGGTTAGAAAGCAGGCGTATGGGCAGGTATGGAATTTGCAAATAATGAGGACTCGCTGTGTGGGACTTAGGTCTTTTCCTGTCTGTTGTGGGTCTTCCCTTTGTCTTATCCACTGCGGTACCCATTGCTCCTACACAGGGTCAAGGGCTGTCTTCCCTCTTACAAGCACATGTGTACACACACACACACACGAATCCTTAGGAGTTCTCAAACCAGAAAAGATGGGGCATCTCTTTTTCTGGTGCTCCTCCCCTGGAAACCACAGGCAAAAGAGAGAAGGAAGATTCTGGAAGGAGAGTGTGGGTGGGTGAGAGCCCTTGTCCTCCCTCTGTCCTCCCTCTCCTTACTGGCAGCCGTGTGCGTGTGTGCTTGTGCACTTGCATGTGTGCGTGGCAGAGGGAACCTGTCCCTGGCAGGTGTCAACAGAGGCACAGGCAGCAGGCATCTAACTTGACTGAGGCCACAGGGTCCTGGTGTGTGTGTGTGTGAGTGTGTGTACGTGTGTGCTGCGTGTGCAGACACGTGCGTGAGCATGTGCAAGCCCTGCCCTGACGAGGCCTACTGGCTCTTCCGCAGCTGGAGCGCTCACTGCTCTGACGGAGCCTGTAATCACTGGAAATTACTGAGCCCAGAGCTGAAATTAAGGCTGCTGCTGCTGCCACAGACCTGTTTACAGAGCCAAGCCCCTGGAAGAGGCCTCTGGAGGAGGCTTTGCTGGGAGCTGGGAGTTCTGGAGGACAGGGAAAGGGACTCGGCAGAGGCCACAGGGAGAGGAGGAACAGCTTCTATTTGGCAAGCACCCATTTGGCTGTGCTGGTGAACTTCCGACCATGATTTATTTTATTTAATCCTCAGCACCCCAACCCTGCAAGTTAGGTATGGCTCCTCCTGACCAACAAAGAATTGGGTCTCACAGAGGTTAAGGAATATGCTTCAGGCCTCAGAACTTGGAACTAGCAGAGCTGGAGTTTGGAGGCAGGGCTGTCTGACACCAGGCCAGGGAAGGCAGGGGACTTAGACCCTGTGGGGGTAAGCAGGGATGGGTCCTGCAAGGGGATTCTCGAGTTTTTAGGAAAGTACTTGGTATTTGGTGTAGGAAGACCCCTGAGTCTATAAATAGCACCCCCACCTGTCACATGGTCTGTAGCAGGATCCTGTGAAGACTCACACATTCCTCCGGGAAAAAGGCAGTGAGCTGAGCATTAGTACCAAGTGCAGCAACCGTGTTCCTGAGCACAGCCCTCTGAGGTTACGGGGCCTCTCCAGTGTCCGTGCAGAGGCCTTGGGGGAGCAGCAGCGAGCTGCAGACAGCCGAGGCTTTCCCAGCACGCTGAGGTCCCCAGGGCCCCTGGCCCCACACTGACCCACCTGTGAACCTGATCAGTCTCCTCCCCTGGGCCAGTGAGCAGCTAGAAATGACTGATGGAGGGTGTCTGTCTAGAGGCTCTGGCCGAGGGCAGTGGCAGGGTGGGCACATGCCCTGGCTGCTCCTACCTCCACCAGCCTCAAGGTGAACCCGGTCATGAGGAGAGGAAGCTCAGCCCCAAGGCCCCACATGGCCTCCATGGGCATACAACCTGGCTGGCCTCCCACCAGTAAGTGCCTCATCTGCCTCAGCAGTGACAATGATGATAGTGCCAGTTCCTGTTCTAGGAAACACGCACAGTCCTTAAAGAATCCTTACAGGAACTTTCATCTTCCTCATTTTATTAGTGAGGAGATGGAGGTACAGAGAGGGCGAAAGAGGCCCTGGAGCCAGGACACGGACCGGAGACCCTCGGCGGCCTGGCAGGGAAGGCTCTGTGTTAACCACCACGCTAGACTGCCTCTCCTGGTGCTCGAGTCCTCTGCCCTTCCCAGGCGAGGTTCACACTGTGCAGGCTTCCTGGTGGATGGCATCTAGCCTCTGCCTGAATATGTCCAGCATGAGTTCACTCCACAGTCCTGAGGGTGGCTTTGCTGGGCAAAAGGCCTCCCTTGGAGAGGGTCTGAAGCAGCCCCCTGGGGGCCTTAGGTGTGAGCCCTGGAGCTGGGCGTCTGCCTGTGGGGTCTCTGCTGCCTTCTGAGTCAGTAGCCCCTTAAGGATTCAGAGAGGACAGTCACACTGGCTGTGGACCCGCTCAACAGCCGGCCCACGGGACCCTGAACCAGGCTCAGATGAGCCAGCTGTGAGCCCAGCTGTGTTCCAGACCAGGTCTAGCACTTCATATTAGCTTTTAAAAATCTTTGTATTTTGGTTGTGACCAGCACTTACTATTTTTGATGAAAAAGATGAGTGTAGGGCAGAAAGCATGAGAATCAGTATTGTTTCTTGAAACTTATATTTCCATTTCTCATATACATGCATGTTTATGCTGAGTCACAACAAGAAATCTATTTCTCACTACAGGTGAGGCAAAAACAAAAGCTAGGACAGCAGTCTTCCTCCAGGCCACCTTCTCACTTCTGCGTCCCCGTTCTGTTCCTGCCTCGACCCCCTGCCAGCCAGGGGTCTCCCATCAGGCTGAACCTCGAAGTTGCCCTGCTCCCCAACCGCTGAGCCACGTCCAGACCTGGTCACACAGGAGGACGATGACAGTCTTGTGGATTGGGTGACGATAAAAGAACCTCTGTGTAACATGCTTTCACTGCGTGCCAGGCTCTGCACCAAGTGTTTACTCGCATCCTCTCTGAAGCCGCATAAAGTAACAGTCTCTCTATTCTGCGGATGAAGGAACTGAGGCACAGGGAGCTTCCTCTGCTTATTCAAAGCCGTGCAGCTCATGTACACAGCGTAACTGGGTTCGAATCTGAGTCTGCGTGTCTCACAGGTCACCCTCTTTCCACCTGTCTGTGCACTGCCTTGGGGCCCTGGGCACCCAGGAAAGTAACAATTAGGCCTGGAGCCTGACTGTCCCAACCCCACCTCCGGTCTTCCTCCCTACACCCCGGCTTCTGCCAAGTTCCTCCCTCCAGGGCCTGAGGGCTTCACTGGGTCTAATTGAAAGCAGCTTCTTCCTCCTGTGACCGGGAGACTTGTTGGGGGGTGGGGACCGGGCTGAAGGGAGCTTGTTGAGCAATCCTGGGGCCAGCACACTGCGTAGCCCCAAGGCTCCATTTCTGCCTTTACCTTTCCCCCACCAAATCCACAGCTGGCAACCTGAGGGCGGATGCCACATTCCTGGTGCCACTGAGGTTGGATCACAGATGGGGACCACTTTCCAGAGCTTCTCAGGGCTCTTGCCTCACCTGACCTAGAGCTCAGCCTTCAAAGCTGAAGATCCCTTCCTCCCCCTTCTCCAGAGGCCTGGGGTTCTAGAGCGGGCAGCACATTTGTGGTTAGTTGTCCTTAGATTCAAGCCAGGGTGGGGTCACAGAAAAATATGGTGGCTGTTCAACTCCCTGACACGAACTCCCCCTGCCCCCAAGAAAGCTCACTGTCACTCAAAGCAGACCCTATCACTTGCCAGTCCCTCTGGTAGCTCCCCACGTCCCTCAGAGTGAAACGCCAAAGGCCTGCGTGGCCTGCGCAAGGCTAGGAAGGTCTATTTTCTGTCTCTCTCTCAACTCATCTCCTCGCTTCTTTCCTTCGCCACTTGGCCCTAGCCACACCAGCCACTGTTCCTGCATCAGGGCCTTTGCACTTGTTTTTTCCTCAGATACCCGGCCCCGTGTCCAAACGGCACCCTGGACCCCAGTTGTAGATGCTGGCATGGCTTATGTAACGCCCTCACTTTGTACTTTTCTCCATGACACCTCCTACTAGAATATCACGTAACTTATTTATTGCTCTTGGTTTATCATTCATGTGTCCCTATGAAGCTCTGTAAGGGTGGGGTTTGTTTTTGGTTTGTTAGTTTGTTCAGTAGTGCCCAGCCCAGAGTAGAATACATTGGAAAAATGCTTGTGGAGACAATTAAAATTAAATTACAGAAGGTATGAAGAGGTCCAGAATTCTGATTTCTCCCATGACTTCCTTGAAGCTTCCATGTCAAATTCTTTGAAACCAAAGTCATCCAAAGAAATCTTTCTTGGGCAGTGCAGTGGCTCATGCCTGTAATCCTAGCACTCTGGGAGGCTAAGGCGGGTGGATTGCCTGAGCTCAGGAGTATGAGACCAGCCTGAGCAAGAGTGAGACCCCATCTCTACTAAAAATAGAAAAGCTAGCCAGGCATTGTGGCTGGTGCCTGTAGTCCCAGCTACTCCAGAGGCTGAGGCAAGAGGATCGTTTGAGCCCAAAAGTTTGAGGTTGCTGTGAGCTATGATGCCAGGGCTCCACCCAGGGTGAGACTCTGGCACAAACAAACAAACAAACAAACAAACTTTTTTTGATGCTCCTATTTTGCTCTGGGCCTTTCTTTAGGTGTGTTTCAGCTCTGATCCAGGGCCTGGCTCCACCACTGCTAATGCAAACATGCTTGGGGCACTCCTGGGCCAGGCCCTGGGCTAGAAGCTGTGAATGGAGCCTGAAGAGACACCACCCTGCCCTCAGGGCTCGTGGCCTGGGGCAGGCCGGGAAGGCACAGGCCTCAATGATGTGGCAGGGAGGGCTGAGAGCCTGGGCTGCCCAAAGCGGGGGAGAGAGCTCCAGAAGGAAGAACCATCAGTGTGGGACCTTGGCTCCTTATAGCCCTGTGTGTGGGTCAAGTTGCAGATCACGTGAGAGAATGAACTGGGGATTCTGGGCGCATTAACCAGTAACACACAGATACCGTGTTTCAGTTTTTGCCCCTCACAAAGGGCAGAGATTACCGGGCATTGTGGCGGGCGCCTGTAGTCCCAGCTACTCAGGAGGCTGAGGCAAGAGAATCGCCTAAGCCCAGGAGTTGGAGGTTGCTGTGAGCTGTGTGACGCCACAGCACTCTACCGAGGGTGATAAAGTGAGACTCTGTCTCTACCAAAAAA
Source organism: Perodicticus potto (assembly GCA_963574655.1). Classification (NCBI taxonomy): domain Eukaryota; kingdom Metazoa; phylum Chordata; class Mammalia; order Primates; family Lorisidae; genus Perodicticus; species Perodicticus potto. Next base: position 45,630 of record CAUYRH010131338.1, on the reverse strand, counting down.
AAAAAGGGCAGCGATTCGGAAGCCCATTTTCCATATTTTGCCATGTTCCTCTTTTCCTGTGTGTCACTTCCTCCTCCTCCCCAGATGTCAGTCATAGCGAGAACTATTGCAGGGCCGGGACTGCCTGCTTCATCTTGCTTTGGTCTCAATCCCCAACTCAGCGGAGCCCAGCCTTGGTAAATGAGGACACTGGGACTCAGAGAGAGTCACTTGTCCATAGTCACACAGAGAATAGGGTCTGGGCAGGGCTGAGCCCAGGCCTCCTGCCTCCCAGCCCGAGGCCCTCCTACTGTAGACGTTTGTTCTTCAGAGCCCCTGCCTCTAGCCTGGGTCCCCTGGAGGACGCCATGGTCCCTGACCCTGCTAAGCCTTCATCCGCTCCTGCAGTACCCCTGGGGCCACAGGACTCAGAGCCGGAGGCCCGTGGGGGCTGGCCGGAGGCGTGGGAGTCAGGGCAGAGCCGGTTCTCACTGAGGCCTTTGCGTGCCTCCCCACTCCCGGCTCCTCTTCTCCTGAGCAGCAGCCCGGACTCCCAAAAATCGAGTTAATCTCGCATACTCCAGTGTCTGGGCACATAGACTAGTCACTGCTTGCTTTTGGTTTCTCTTCATGTCTATTCTCCTCACCTCTGGACCCAGCCCTTAGGGGCCGTGGTCCCCTGAGGCCCTCCCTCTGTCCCACCTGCTGTTTCTAAGCACCCTCCCAGGCTTCTCACTCTCCACATGTTGACAGAGGGGCCTCTGATATGTTTTTTCTACTCTACACAGTACACCAGGGGCTCAAGACAAGTTGGCTCTTTCTGTCATCCATTTATTCGGTTGTTTATTCAAAAATTTGTATTTATCCCCTATGTTGTACTGTGCTCCAGATACAGTGGGTACACTGATTTGAACCAACAAAAATATCAGGAAAAAGAGACTTGACCCATTCCTGACTTAGATGCCTCATTACCCATTATAGAGCCTCTCGCGGGAGTGAGAGACCATAGCCGGAAAGGTAGACTATTGAGGCAATAAACAGGCAGATACTCAGGAAAAAGGGATTTAAGACGTAAGCGGGGCAAAGCACAGAGGGAACTTCACAAACTTCCGTGGTGAACTGTGGTCCTTCTCTACCAGGAAATTACAGGGCTGCCTTTTGGCCCTCTTCAGGATTTGGAGGTGGAGGAGCCCTTGAAAACAGCTGTCTTCTCCCACTGGGGAGGACAGAGTGGGCAGGGGGTGGGGACAGAGAGCACAAATTGATCTAGCAGGACAAGATGCCTCCCAGCCCTCTTCCTGCTCCCAACTCCCCAACATCTCTTCCAGAGCCTGGGCGGCCTGGCGCTCCCCCAGCCTCGCCACATGACACTCTCATCCTGCCTCTGCCCCGGCCTCTCAGAGTGGGCCTGGCCTAGCCTGTCCGCACCCTCCTTGGGGCCCAGGCAGGTGTCAGGTCTCCCGTAGGAACCTCAGGCTATGGGGATTGGTGGTGAGGAGAATGTGGCAGGTGGGGGGGCAGGGATGGGAGGAATGGAATAGTTGGAGCAGAGGAAGACCCAGGAGAGGTGGGCTAGCAGAAGGGCAGCGGCAGCTCACGCTGTAGACCGGTGATTTTTAACTGGTGTGCCAGGAAAAATGCTAAAGATCATTAATTAAATTATTTTCATAAGAAATGCAAAGCACAGTAAGTATATTCTCTTTTCACTCCTTTTTTTTTGGGTCAACATAATTTAAGTGTGCCATGGAAGTTTAACTACAGGTTCATGTGTGCTGCGAGATACAAAAAGGTTGAAAAACACTGCTCTACACTGTGAGGTCAGTTGAAACTTGCCCCCCACCCCTGTCACTGGGGCTGAAACAAGGGTGGAAGATGTTAGGGGCTTAATTGTGTCCCCCTCGAAATTCATACATTCAAGTCCTAACCCCCAGTGGTTCAGAAGGTGACGATTCAGACAGAGGACATGTAAAGAGGTAATTAAATCAAAATGAGGCCATCGGGGTGGGCTTTAATCTAATATGACTGGTGTCCTTATGAGAACAGAAGATTTGTACACAGACAGACAAAGCAGGAAGACTGTGTGAAGATACGGTGAGAAAACTTCGGTCACAAAGCCGAGGAGAGAGGTGTCAGAAGGAGCAATCCTGCAGATACCAAGATCCCAAATGTCTAGCCTCTAGAATTGTGAGGAAAGGAACTTGTGTGTTTTTTTCTTTTTTCTTTTTTTTGAGACAGAGTCTCACTATGTCACCCTCGGTAGAGTGCTGTGGCATTGCAGCTCACAGCAACCTCAAACTCTTGGGCTTAAGCTATTCTCTTGCCTCAGCCTCCCGAGTAGCTGGGACTATAGGTGTCCGCCACGACGCCCAGCTATTTTTGGTTACAGTTGTCATTGTTGTTTAGCAGGCCTGGGCAGGGCTCGAACCCACCAGCCTTGGTGTATGTGGCCGGCGGCCTACTCACTGAGCTATGGGCACTGAGCCTGAACTTGTGTGGTTTAAGTCTGGTCTGTGGTATTTGTTATGGCAACCCGCTATTGGAATATAGCACCCCCGTTAGTCTCAAGAGTGGCGACTTTCAATTCACAGAGACCCCGCTGTCTGGGTACTTACTCTCCCAGGAAAGAGACAAATGCACCTTTAGGGTCATAGTCCTGGCTTATAATTCCCCAGGGATTAGAGTCAAAACTGGGGCAACCGAAGAAGTTGATACTCTTCATAGGAATTAGACAGGGTCATCTTTAAGGGAAATCTGTCTTCTTGGTGAGTTGGAGTTGTGTTAAAGTCTGTAGACCAGACACAAGGTTTCCAGTACAGAGAAACCAACCAGAGGCAGAGCACCCCTTGTCTTCCTCGAGGACACTGAAGGGACAGAGGTGCCTTCTGGGCACCCACCAGGTCTACAAAGAGGAGGAATTCATAAACAGAGCAAACGCCCGAGGCAGCACAATTACAGAAGTCTGGGACATAGAGGGGAGCTGAAACTTCTTAACCTGAGGGGAAGGGTTGTGCATCCACGGAATAATTACAAAAATAGCAAATCATTTCCTATTCCAGACTTTAGTAACAGATTGTATGTTCTAAGCATGTCACATGCGCCATCTTTCTTAATCCTCACAAAACCCTAGGCACTATTAGCACCTGTATTTTACATATGAGAAAATTGAGGCCCAAAGAGGCAAAGGTTACAAGGCAAAAAGGTTACACAGCTGGTGAGAGGGAGAAGTGGAACCGTCAGATGGAGGAGGGGCTTGCAGAGGAGACACCAGGGAAAGGCTCCGGGCAGAGGAGCAGCCACAGGGCTAACCTCCAAAGTCTTGGCCCTCAATTTGGAGTGACTTTGGGACACTTAATTTGAACCATTCAGTAAATAATGACTTAACTCTTGGGGTGGGGGGCAGGGAGAATTCAGTCTGCGGAAAATAAACCCTGAAAGTTTAATGGATACTGGGTCAACAAAAATGTCAGTCAAAGTGGACAGTCGCAAGCAACAGCACACAGACACCTTAAATATTTTGAGACAACTTGAAAAGTGTGCACATTCATTCAGCAGTCTTTTTTCTTTTTCTTTTTTCAGTAACCCAACATTGAATGATCAGTCAGTACTCTTGATGTGGGGCCACGGGTGCTTCTTTAAACAGGAGTCTGCTGATTGGGGCTGTGTTTGTCCTTTTTTTGCCCAGAAAACTACACACACAACACCTCATCTTTAATTTGATGTTTTGGTTTCTCTATGGAGAGTGTAAAAACCCTTGATGGATATCTGAAGTGCTGGGTCCCCACTGTTTGGCTCTCTTTCTGTGCACGGTGTGGGGCAGCCCTTCTGTGCTCACCTGATGTTATTTATGGCCATAGGACTTCCCTAGACCAGTGGACTGCAATGAAAGTGATGAGGGTCACTTCTAGGCAGAAGCTTGAAGAGTCAATATATGCCTGTCTATGGTTTTTTTTCCCCTTTAGCCTTAGGAACTGGCCAAGGTACAGATATTGGCTGAATCATCCATCTGGGGCCCGAAGCAGAGGTTAGGTGGGGACCTAACCTATAATGGGCATGGGGTACAAGTCCCATGAGATTTAAAACACTGGGGTGAGATTTCAAACACTGAGATTTTGGGGTTAACCTGTTGCATCCAAACTGAAAACATTCATGAAGTGCTATGAGTGTGATGAGTATAGTCATGCTCTTGGATTTTAAATATATTTCTCCAGTATTTTAGTAGGTGCCTCACTCAGACTCCATTCTACAATTCTTTTTACATACTTGCTTTTACCATAGGAGACCTGGGAACCCAGCCCCTATTCATGATGTTGTTTTTATAGTGAAATGTGGAATTTCAAGGAAGCACCCACTGTGCATGTACAAGGCAGTTCCTGTGAGTGTGGTGATCTGGAGCACCTAGCAGGCAGGAACAGTGACACCCTTCCCTTCTGTATCTCTCCCATCTTGAGAGAGGAAATTTACCACAAACAACGAGCATCCCTGAGCATTCCTGCTGGGTGTGCCATGAGGCAGGAGCACTATGAAGATTGCGTCTGGCTGCTTCTCAGAGTTGTGTTTGCTGTGAGTAGCCTTGAGAGATGTCTAGAACAGGCTTCTTTCCATGTACTATATATAGTGATAAGTTTCTCAAGCTCAATGGTACTCTTCTGTAATTCAACCAAGCCATCATGGGCACTTTACATGGCCTTGTGGGACTTGGGTGGCATGGAAGAACCAAAGTAATTCTATGAAGCTCAGACAACTGCTTTTGCTGTGTGTAATAAAGTCGCTGTCTCTGACCCAGGAGTCTTACATCTTTGGCTGGTGTCCATAAAACGAGAACAAGCCAGCTTATTAGCTTGTAAATGGCAAAATCTCAGGCTCTCTCTATTCCCAATGCCCCAACCCTAGTTCAGCTCAGGACTGAAGTAAGGAGTGTACTTTTCACTCATTGATCTTGGGGCCAAGGAATCCCAGGACAGTCTTGTTCCATACCCAGTTCTCTGGTGGCCACTTTATGTCCTGAGTCTCAGTTTTAGCCTCTGCAATGGGAATAAAAATCCAGGGTCCCTGATTTATACCCTTAGTAGTTAGATTGGGGAGTTTGGAGGGAGATGACTGGTGTTCTCTGGTAATCACCAGCTGATTTCTGTCTTCTCTTGAGCTAATACAGGCAAACTTGGAGACTTAGGTAAAAGGAAGGAAGAACTTGCTGTCATTGAGAAGGAGGACTGTGATGAGAGGAGATCCAGTTGGCTGTGGAGTCATCCCTTCTGGACAGCTATATAAACAGGACAGGAGCTTGAGTATTTGCAGGAGCTACAGCTGGACTGGGTGCCTCCTGGGGCTCTGTTTAGAATGGGAGACATGATACCCACCTCCAGGAAGCTGACAGGAATCACTTGCCTTAGTTTCTAGCCAAGAATTTGGGTTTGCTATGTCAGGGCAGCAGAGGTGGCCTAGCAAAGGTAGATGGCAGCCAGAATCAGCATGACATGCATGCACCATCTCTCCCTAGGAAGGCTGGAATTTGTCCCCTAGCAAAGCTAGGTGTATTCATGCATTTCATACTTAATAAATCTCAAAAGGTAACTCTACACAAAATTGAAAAAAAACAAGGAAGGAACAATTATTAGTTGTGTCCTCCACAACTGTGGCGCCTTTGCTGCTCCCTCAGTCACTGTTGTCCTACACCGTTCTGCTTCAGTTCAGAGAAGACTGATTTGTGTGTGTTTGCAGGTTGGACTGGAGGGTGAGAGAGAGAAGAGGTGGTGGGGTGGCTGCAGCAGTTCTGGTGGGAGGTGAGGAAGGCCTGAACTAGGGGAGGAGGGGGAGTGAGCAATTCCGACAAGGAGTACTTCTCAGAAGGGGGTGAGGTAGCCCACTGGCCATGAAGCTCCAGGGCAGCAGCTTGGAAGACCCCTGTGTTTACTCATCCCCTGCACCTGGCCAAGGGCATCCTCTCCTGCAGAGGATTCTGGGAAAGGTTGTTCCTCCCAGCCTTCGGTCCTCAGGGATGGGAGTTGGACCTGTTTCAGGAACCCAGCCTGGCTCACCATCTCAGACCCTCCCCCACCCCCAGCCAAGGAAGGGCCTGTCACCAGGAGAAGTATGACCCTCCTGTGTCCGAGTCCTCATTTCACTTGCAGCTCGGCACTAATCCAATTGCTGGCTCTAACCTAATTCTCCATTGTTGCTAGAGTCCTTTGCCTGCCGATATTAAAACTCTTTTCATTTAATTGTGCAGAAGATAGATCCTCCTCAGTCGTCAGGTGGTAAATATAGAATAGCTGATGTGTAGCTCTAATTTCTTCTCTGGCAGGTCTCCTGCAGCTCTGAGTAATTGGGGACCAAGACACTCTGGAAGGAGACAGGAAGGAGGGAAAAGGGAGGCAGTGAAGGGGGCTGGGACCTTGCCCTTGTTAAGAGGTTATGGAGCAAAGGGACCTGGTTGGTATATTTATTTCTATAGGGCCAGTCATTTTCTGAATCTCTGGTGTCATCTGGTGACTGGGGTCCTGAGATGCTGCATGAAAATCAAGTGTTTCTGCACCACTGAGTAGTGGGTGGTGGAATAGGATCTCCAAGTCACCAAGGAGCCCCACAGAACCACAGCTTTTTGATACACCAAGACCCTTAGTGATGACTGACTGAAATTGCCTTATTTGGTGACCACATGATTTTCTCAGCAAGGGAATGCAAGAGTGGGTGATAGAGGGCAGGGATCTTGATTTCCAGCCAAGGGAGGAAAAGACGTGGAACATGGTGGCTGTTGTGTGTTCCCATAGGAGCGGAGGGACAGTGGTATTGCAGTGAGGCCCAGGAGCCACTGGCAGGCTGAGAGGCTCTTCCATTGATCCAGCAAAGGACAGAGCCTGGTCTAAGTTATGGACCTCAAACCTGGCCATTATGGAAGAAGAAACATCCTAGGAAGAGTCAATGGTCACCAGACATTGATCTCTCTTTGGTGGCTCAGCCTCAGTGTGGGCTTCCCAGGAGCCCACAGCTTCCAAGATTCCTCATGCTTGGGAGAACCAGGCAAATTACCCCGTCTCCTGGAGGGAGGGCGGCAGCCTCCTCTTGGCCACTACTGTCAGCAGCCGGGACCTCTGAGCTCATCAGGCCTGGCCAATGTTGGACCTGAGCTTCTGAGACTGGTCCTGCCTCCCCTGTAGGAGGCTTTGCTGTCCCTCTGGACAGGGAGGGACAGGCTGGGAGTGCCATTTTTCTTCTTGGCTTGGGGGCCTCAGGCAGCTTTTTCCTGCCCTTTCTCCTCCCATCTCACAGTGAAACCCAGGCTCAGCATGTCCCAGGGGTACCTCCCTCCTGAGCACTTGGGGGATTCTTGGGTCTCCATCCCTTCCTGCCCCCTCATCCAAGACCCTCTGGGTAAGTCTGTGCTCTTGGACCCCCCACAGCTGGCTGGGCTCTCCAAGATCTGCTTCTGCCCACACCTCTACAACTGGGTTTTCTGCCCCTGCCCCTTCTCTACCTGCTGAGCAGGGAACCTTGGGGAAAGGGAAGAGGGACCCTTGGGCCTGGGAGCTGATGAATCCTGTGACCAGGAGGTCCTGAAGAAGATGACCATGGTGGTTTCCAAGACCTTAGTCTGTAATCTCATCCCTTCTTTTCCTTCAGACTTTGGGGCCAAGCTTGCTGACCTGCAGGTTACTCTCCTGGGTGGCTCCTGCAATTTCAGAACAAACAACAGCAGGGCATGTGACTGCTGGAAACACCAGCCCAGGTGGTCGCAGTAACAAGATCCTTGCATGCCAAGGCCAGAATGGCCAGCACAGCTGCCCAACCCCCTCTGTTCAGATAATGGAATTGGGGCCCAGGGACAGCAGGTGGGAAGGCATGCTTACCCTGGCTCATGCAGACTCCATCCTGGGATCCTGGCTTCCTGACTCATTCTAGAGCAGTGGTTTTCAATCTTCCTAATGCCACAATGTATTTTCATTGTTAAAAAGTGGTTGTGACCTGCAGGTTGAGAACCGCTGTTCTAGAATCTAGACATTTCTGCTCATAGTCAGAATGATTACAGAGAATTTACAAGGATGGGGGGATGATACGGTGCCAATTCCAGCTCTGCCCCCTGCCAGCTGTGTGACCTCTAGCAAGTTAGCCAGCCTCTCTGAGCGTTAGTCTCCTCATCTGTAAAATGAGGACCATAGTGGTATCTGCCTCACGAGGCAGCATGAGAACCCTGAGAGAACCCTGTCGAAGCCCCAACACAGCATCTCACACGTGTTAAGTGACAATTAGCTATCACACAAAATTCAGCTCCCCAGGATCACAAACTTCTCCTTAAGTCAGCGTGAAGCATAATGAGCATTAGCTATTCAAGCAATGAGCAGGCATTTAATTTACTCCCTCGGAAAATTGAAGGGTTCTGTGTCAGGGGACAATTTGCATGACTTTTCCAGAAAAAGAAGATAGTGCAGATGTCTTTTTTCCTTCCATAGTAGTTTCCCAGTACAGCTCGGGTACAACAGAGTCATTGTGCTTATCCTGAGGCTGCCCCGGGGAAGAAGAGGGAGCCACCAAAGTCGAGTTGCTGCTGGTTCTTTTCTGGAAAGTCTCCAGAAGCTCAGGGCTGTCCTGATCGGCAGCTCACCCTCCCTCTCCAGCTGTGCAGTATAGCGAGGGCTGTTGGCCACCCCTCCTCTGCATCCCGGGTGTGGCGACTACACCCCAGAGTTCAGGCCCTGACAGGGCCTCCAGCAAATATGCTGATGTTTTACAGGGCTAGCACTAGAGACTGCCTTACGTGGGGTATAAAATTTCAGGGGTGCTCCAAACTCAGTAGGCAAGATTAATAGAATTTTAATATCATAGCTTTAAAAATAAAACTTAATTTAAAAAGTCCACGATAAACAAAATATTAAACTTCTAAATAAAGGCAGCCTCTGACCCTGCATCTGCAGAACATTGAGAGTGTCTCTTGCTTCACTCTACCTTGGTCCTGGGGCTCAGGACTCTTCCTAGACCAGCAGAGTCAGCCTGTCTGGGAATGGGATCAAGACAGGAACATTTGGGAAAAGTTTTCGCATCATTCTGCTATGCAGAGTGTCGTGCACGTCTGCTCTGAAAGAAATGATGAATGAAGGTTTGAGGGTTGCAGAGGGAAGGACGAGAGATGCCACGTGGTCCCTTAACAGGGGACTGTGACTATGAAGGATTTTGTGCAGGCAGGTGGGAGAGACACCCCTCTGTCCAGGTGCCTGGTATTTTGCTTTTCCCACCTCCACTCCTTTGAGGTTTCCTCTGTGGCCTTCTGTTAGAATTCAGAAACTCCTAAAATGATTGACCAATATAGCAAATTAACTTGCTCTGTCTTTGAGCACCCTCTTTCCCACTGTTTCTTATTCCAGGAAACTAGGGTCCTTCTTTCTGCTCATCCACATTCTTTGCAGACTTCTAGGCCCAGCTCTGTCTTCTTTCTCTTCCAGGAAGCCCTAGCATCACCCTCAGGTCCTGGGCTCTCTCCCTCCATACTTCCATCAGCACCCATTTGAGGTCCTGCTGTATTCCAGGCCAGATTATGGGCATCCAGGAATTGAATAAAAAGAAACTGCTTGGAGAATTCAAATAATATCAGTAGTTCATTAATACTAAATTTCACTAGGAGTTTGGAATGAAAAGCCACAATCTCTGGCCCACTTTTCTCCAAGTTCAGTCTTTCCTCTGTGCTTTAATCTCCCTTAATTCTTCTGGGTGTTTTCCTCAAGTACTTTGCTCCATTTTTCTCAATATATGAGTACACATGCTGTTTTGACTTATCAGTTTTGAGTATTAGCCATGGTGAATGAAACATCTCCCCGCTGCCGTCCTCTCAACATGATTAGTTTGTAATTTTTCATTGAACCAAAGCAGAGCTGAGTCTAGTAGTACCTTACCACTGTGCATTCTCTTGTTATACAGCCCTTCTTTTTTCCTGCAGTGAATAGCCCCCTTTTTTATTTGCCTGATGTGTAGTGTTTATTTCTTCTAAGTGCTCCACAGCTCTGCCGTTCGCCTCTCAGCAATCGTCTCCATTCAGCTGAGCACAGCATTTGCTTTCTCCCTTTGTTCTCTGTTTTCTTCTGGACTTGTTGCTTGCTGGGCCTGATTCTCACCTGTCCTCTTAGGACATCCGTCTGTACCTGAGATGTACCTTCGCTGTCTTTCCATGTTAAGTTCCTCAAACCTGGAATCTTTTCTTTCTCTTCCTTAGTTAGTTGCCTGGGAACTGGGCATGGGAGGCGAACTTGTCGGTCTACACTGGACTGGTGGCTTCCCAGAGCGTAGATATGCAGGGTGGAAATGGTTTTCCTGCTCACTGTCTTCCCGCTCTCAGAGCTGCCGGGGCATGACCTGAAGCCCTTCCAATTCCTCGTCCCTTGCCAGCTGCCTCGTCACCCCGGGGGCTCCTCAGATCTCTTCATTTCCCTCTCTGTTCTTGGTTGTGCACCTTTTTCATCCATTGCGCTGGGCGTGGGTAAGCCCTGTATTCTACAAACCATGTCTTTCTAATCTGGTAAATTTTCACGGGTAATTTCTTCGATAATTTCCTTCCCATTTTCTCTGTCCTCACTTTCTGGAATTCCCTATTTAGTAGGATCTTGGACTCCCTAGAGGGGAGCTCTCATTTTTGTTGCTATGGTTTTTCGCTATGTTCCACATCTTTAAATATTTTTCCTGATAAATTCCTTATATTCTATATTCCACTCCTCTATTAAATTGTTAATTTACTATTTCTCTTTATTTTTTTAATTGCCAAGAGTTCTTTTTTCTTCTCCATTCCTTCTTCAAAGCTTCCTTGTGTCTGAATGTAATATTTCATTAAGAATGTTAGTCATAGCTTTTGCTGTTGTTATTTTCTTCTGTTCCCTGCATTGTCTTTAATTTCTCTGTTATTTTTTGCAGTTTCTTTGTTTGGAAGCTGATCTTTAATGCTGGAGGATTATCTCAAGGGTCTGTTGATCCCTGACTGTTTATGCATATTTGAGAAAGAATCTCAGATGCTTATCGAAAGCCCTGTGTGCCCAGGCAGGGCTGAGCTGCTGCCAGGCTTCAGACAGCAAGCCCGCCTCTGTATCAGGGCTACCCAGATATCAGATTTTATTTATCTTTCTTTATGAGCTTGCTTGGGTCTCCTGAGAAGAAGCCAACATCCTGCCTGACTAGGAGCTATTGGCCTTCCTGAAGGCAGGAGGAGCGGAAAGAAAACACTTAAGAGATGTTTCAGAAATGAAATTCACAGAACTTATTTTTCCTAAAGTTAATAATTTTTTTTTTTTTTTGGCAGTTTTTGGCTGGGACTGGGTTTGAACCTGCCACCTCTGGCGTAGAGGGCCGGCGTCCTACTTCTTTGAACCACAGGCACCACCCAAGTTAGTAATTTTCGTTATTGGTGGTTCTTGCTTATTTAATTTTATATGTGCCTACTCTGAATCCTCTACAAACTCTCTAATAAAACTTCTCTAACTGCTATCAATTCTACCAGCCTCCTCAGGTAATCTATCAGTTTTTTTCTTTTTTCTTTTTTCTTTTTTTTGGAGACTTCCTCCTTAAAGTCCCCTGTTTCCACTTGGAAGGGCTGCTTGCTAGCTGTCATTCTAAAACTGTCTTTTCCCAAATTGCTGAGGATTTTGTTCTCTTATTCACTGATCCAATGTCTTCCTATTTCTTGGCCAACTTCCTTATTTAAATTTAGCACGTTCTCCAGTAATGTCCAAGGAAACATACATAGGAGGTAAATCTTGTGGCTCTTTGTGTGTCTGAATATGTTTATTTTATCTTGTATTTCCTTTTTGTTTTACCTATTTGATGGATAGTTTTGTTAGGTATGAGATTCTAGGTTGCAAATGCTTCTTGAAGATTTTCAAGGCTTTGCTCAGTTGTCTTTGAGTTTTCAGTGTTGCTGTTAAAAAGTCTGATGTAGTTTCAGTACTTGTCCTTTGTACGCAATCTTCTCTCTTCCCTGTTTTTAGATTTTTTTCTGTCTGATGTTCTGAATTTTGTGATAATGTCCCTTGGCATGGATCGTCTATGATTTTTTCTATGATTCATAGGTGTTTTCAAAGAAGAATCTCAGCCTTGAGTTCTAGAATATTTTGAATCCTCTCTTTGAAAAATCTCTTCCCTCTATTCTCTGCTCTCACTTTCTGAAACTCTTGTAAGAGTTTAGATCGTACGATTTGAACTTCTCATTTCATACTCTTTCCCCTCCTTCCTTCCCTCCTTTGATACAAGATCACTCAGGCAGGGGTGCAGTTGTTGCGTGATCATAGCTTGTTAGAACCTTGAACTCCTGACTCAAGAAGTGATCCTCCTGGCTCAGTCTCCCAAGTTGCAGAGCTACACCTGGCTAATTTAAAAACATTTTTAAAAATAGTGACACAGTCTCATTATGCTGCTCAGGCTGGTCTTGAACTCTTGGTTTCAAGCAATCCTCCTGCTTCAGCCTCCCCAAATGTTGGGATTATAGGTCTGATTATGGCACCCACCTTCTCTTATTTTCTAACTTGTCATTTTGTTTTATTCCAAAAGATGTTTTCAACTTAATCTTTCATCCTTTCAACTGAATTTTTAATTTTAATTATGATGTTTTTTCTTTTTACTTCCCAAGAACTTTTGCTTATTCTCTTGTCTGGGCACGGCCTTTTGTCTAGGAGGGAGAACTGCCTCAGAAGTTTTTAGGAGTCTGTGATGAGTGAAGAGTCCCTGTAAATTTCTCTATCTGGCCTCAGTGGGACCTAGCCTGTGGGTTATACAGACTGTGAGGACAAAGGTGCATCCTCTGCTCCTGTGTCCTTTAGCCTCCCCCCACTGCCAGCTTGAATTGAGATCCTGGAAAGGCCTCAGCAGGGGCTGAGCCCTGCCAGTGCCTCAACCCCTCACCCATGGCCACCATTGGCATTGCTTCCCCCCAGTCTCTTAATTAAAAATCGGCTTTCAATATCTCCCCACCCACTCCCTTATCACTGTCCCTGGCCCCGCCTGCTGTAGTTGAGGTTTCAGCATGTCTGGCTTGGTGCCTCGTTGGGACTGTGTTTTATTTGTCCCCAACATCAGCACATCCATGCCTTGGGTGGGCAGGAGGCAGGAGTGCAGGGCAGTCCAAGGCCAAGACTTCCAACCAGCTACCTGGTTTGTAAACCAGTGCCCTGCTTGGGTTCCAGTTTTCTCATCTATGAGACGTGTGTGAAAATAATACCAGCCCTTTGGGTTGAATGGATTAAGCCTATCAATACATAAAAGGGCTTAGAAATATGCCTGGCCCACATATGCCTTACAAAAGTGTGGTCTATTATCACAAAGTAGGCACTCGGGGAGGATCTGCCCAGTGGAAACGTGTCAGTGGTGCTGGAGGGGCTCTGTCCCCTCTGCTCTGCACAACTGCGGCCTCCCTGCCCGCCTCCGTGCCTGTGCTGACCCCTGTCCCATTTGCCTGCTACACGTGGGACAGCCTGGTCCCTTCCCACTTCTCTGCCTTCTCCAACCACACACAGGCACGCACGCACACTCTCTCATGCGTGTATACACAGAAAACACACAAATGCGCACACACACATCGTTCCTGAGGGTCCTGTGCTCTGTGTTGGTCCCGCCCGCTGTGCCAGCTGCCGCCCTGCTTTTTGCCTCATGAAGTCCTCATGATGGCCTTGGTTCTTGTGTCACCTTCTCTGGGAGACGTCTTCTGCTTAGCAGCCTCACATGCTGGGGGGCAGTGACTCACACTCACCTGCCTCATCACTCTCACCTGAAGCTTCCTAGGGAGACCCTCTGCCTAGCACTGGGTGCTGGAGCTGGAATTGTTTTCCCTTCTTTGGGGACATGTGTAAACGTCACAGGACATAGTGACTTCCCTTTGCCTGCTCGGCTTCCAGCCCCTGCAGGGCAGCAGGGGCCATCATATCACCAGGCAAAGGCAGCTCTTTGGTCAGTCCCCAAGACCCTGGGCCTTGATCACCTGCTGGGGCTCAGCAGCCTCTCCTACCCCCTCCACTGCTCCCCTCCACCTCTCCTGCCTTCCTGCCCTTCCTTCCTTCCTGCCACACCCCTGAACTAAGGGCCCAGAGGTCAGAGGGGACAAGGTCCCTTCAAGCCCCCATCTGGTTGGGCGTCACCGGTGCCGTGCTCTCCATGACCCGTTCATCCAGTTGCCATGTTGTTCCGAAGGAGGCTGAGTCTCAGGGGGCTTTGGGCAGAGCTGGGACCAGACCTGGTTCTCACCACTCATGGGTAAAAATATGAGGCTCACCTTGCCCTCTCCCTTCACCCAGCAGGCCCTGGTGTCCCTCCCACAGCATCTACCACACCATTTAGGGGCCCTCTGCTGCCGGACTACTGCCTATATGAACCTGCTCCATCTAGAGAGATGGGTGGAGGACAAGATGCTGATGATGACTGTCCTTAAACTCCTGTGCAGAACCTTCAGGCAGCTGACTGAGTTGTGGGCAAGTACCATTGGGCTCCCTGAAGGGCCTGGCAAAGGTGATGTGGGTGGCATCCAGTGTTGACAGGGAGTTGGAGCCCTTTCCCTTCCTCATCCTGTGGCATCTCAGAGGGATACTCAGTGCTCCCCAATGCCCAGCTGGGATCTTTGAGACCTGAAATGCCACCATCGCAGCCATTCCTCATGCCACTTGAAGCCTTATTAATCACTTATACCTCAGTCTGAATGAGATTCCACCTCCTCCGTAAGTGTGGCTTGTATGAAGGGGGAGGAACAGAATGGGAGGACTCAGGGCACCAGAGAAGTAACCATCTTGTCTCTGGTCACACAGCTTGGGCCAAGCAGAGCGAGGGGGTGTGGGCTCTCTCTCAACTGATATCCCAGGGCTATAGCTGGTCCTTTGGACCTCTATACCACCCTCTACCTCCAGGTCTTCTGCTGGCCACCCCTGAATGAAGACCAACGAGATGGATGCTATAGAGGAACCCGGGGGCAGCTGTGAGCTGTAACTATGCAGGAAAACAGTGCGGCCCGGGAAGGAAGATGAAAAGTCCTTCGGGAACATTGCCCCTACCCACTCTTTGCTTCTGACTGCACAGATTCCTAAATTACCAGCACTGTACTTCTTTTAGGGGGGATGCGGGGGAAGGACCATTGTCCCCTTTTCTCTCCTAGCTGAGGGTGGAGTTTTTTTGTTGTTGTTTTTGCAGTGATTTTGGCATCAAGGGTGAACTCTGGTTGTCATGGCAACTTCGGTAGAGGGAGGGAGGGAGAGGGCCCAAGGGGGTTGAATTTATTCCACTGTTGGCTGGTTCCCCAAGTGAGAATTTGCAGAGATTGAAGAATGAAGGTCCCTACAAAGACCCTTGCCCAGGAAGGTCCCTTACTGCCCCATGGCCCCCTGACTAGTCTTGCTCCTGGCTGGCTTCTGCACCATGCAAACAGTCTTCCTTTGGGGGTAAGGCATGGGTAGGGGCTGCGTGGGGAACTGACATGAGGTTCTGGGTTCCGAGAAGGATGTCTTAGTGTGGGTGAAGCAAGGAGAGGAGGGAACCCCCAGTGCAGATCTCTGTGCCCTGTTGACGAGGCAGAGAGCAGCCAGTGGGCATGGCCAGGGGGTCCTCTGATAGCTTAAGGACAATCTCAATGACCCAAAGCCTCCAGCTGGGAGGTGAAGTAAGGGCACAGAGCCGGGCTTTGGAGGGTTATACATGCTGTAGCATGTTACCTTCCGAGGAAGTAGTGTGCCTTTGCTTTTTTTTTTTTTTTCTAAAACACATATGTGTCTTCTCATCCTTCAGCTCAATTTTACACTTCTGATAGTGATACAGTGGTGGAGAAATAGTTTTCTACAAAAATAAGAGCTCCTGCCCAGCAATAAATAGCTGGCACCAGGTGTTTGGCAATAGGGAGTGGTGAGGAGTGTGGTTAGGGAGTTTGTTCTAGATGAGGATGTTGTGCCTCCCTACTCCATCTGCTGGGTTAATGCTGCCAGACCATCCAACTACTCAGAAGTCAGAAATCCAGATTCTGTGGAATTTCCTAATTTCTAAACTTTTCCTCAATATACTCCTTGGTCCAGCTTCTTGTGCCTGCCTAGACCCAGGACTTCTCAAAATCACAGAGGAGGGGAACCCTGCTATCATTTTCAATGGTTAAGATGGATCAGATCATTAGAAACGGTCTCATTTGCTACACCCAGCTACAGATGGGGATGCTAGGGCCCAGATGGAGCAGAGGCCTGGATGGCCAGGTTAGTGGCAAGGCTGCGGCTGGAGGTACCCAAGGCTGATAAACAGAAGGATGGCCAAAGATGTGTGTACTCCCAGGAGCATGTGACAAGAGACTTGTCCCCTCGAGGTGAGTTGGGACTGAGAAGGCCTGAGAATAATAATGATGTTAGCCCACAATTACTGGGACAGTCTCTAGAACAAGATGGGGTTGGGTGTGTTGCAAACACAATTTTATTTTTGTATACTGCAGCCCCTTTAAAATGTATGATGGGGTCAGGTCTGGTGGTTCACACCTGTAATCCCAGTACTTTGGGAGGCCGGGATAGGAGGAGCGTTTAAGCTCAAGAGTTAGAGGTTAGCCTGAGCAAGAGCAAGACCACATCTCTACTTAAAAAAAAAAGAAAAGAAAAGAAAAGAAAAGAAAAATTATCTGGGTGTGGTGTTACACACCTCACCTGTAGTTCCAGCTACTTGGGATGTTAAAGCAGGAGGCTCACTTGAGCCCAGGAGTTTGAGGTTTCAGTGAGCTCTGATTATGCCACTGCACTCTAGCCTGGGCAACAGAGTAAGATCATGTCTCAAAAAAACAAATGTGTTATGGAACAAATCTTTGCTTGCTTTATGAGAGGAAAACTTGGGTAGGTCCCATGACTTTTCTGCACTCTCCAAGGCCATGGGCATTGATGTAATGGCATATCTTTTTCCTTTATCCAACTCAGGGCTGTAACCTGGTGGAACAGGAGGACATGGATGGCTTTGGTGTCCTCTATCACCTTCCCTCCTCCTGCAGGTGCCCTCCAGCTTGCTAGCCAGTTTCTGCCCCTTCTGGTGTGAGTGAGAGGGCTGGTAAAGGAGAGGACAAAGTCTCACTGGTAAGTGGCTTTGTGCTATCTGGGCCTGGCAGATGGGTAGCAACGCTCCTTCCCTGCAATACTCAGAGGAGGCCACCTCTATTCCAGTCCCCTGGGGAAGGAAATGGCATCCACCTTGGGCAGCAATGACCAACCCATAGCCCACCACCTGACCACAGGCCCACACCATCTGGACCACTCCGAGAGAATTGACCTGCATCAGATGCCTGATGCCCTGACCACTCACTGACTGTGCAACTTCTTTTAAGACCTCCTGTAGCCTCTCTTGATCTCAGTGACCTCATCTGTTAGATAAAGCAGTTAAGGCCTTGCATGAAGGTTACCTTTCTGTGGCAAGGAGACAGGTCCCCTGAGGGGCAAGATGCAAGAGATGAAACTTTCTTCTGGCTTCCACCTGGGCCTCAAGCAGAAAACCAAAGTCGCTTCTAAGCTGCAGGGGGCCTCTGAGTTCATGTCCCCACCAGAGTCTTCAGCGCTCCTGTTGCCTGCCAGGGCCCCTCCCAACTCCTGCAGGATCCCTCTTCCCAACCCCTCTACGAACCAGGAAGAAGGTTGGATATCCTTGCTCCTGTCTTTACCTATACTTCTTCCCAAGCACTACTAATGCCAGAAGGAGGGCAAAGGCACCTGGAGAGAGGTGAGGAGGAGGAGGAAGCAGTGTCCAGAGACTGACCAGAGCCATTCAGACTCATTCCTTCTGTCCCCTGTCCTTGGAATCAGGGGAGACCAGTGTTCTGAGGGGGAACATGGCCCACTGTGCATGGGGGATCAGATTGGCTGGGCTCAAATGCTGCATGCTGCTCACTGATTGACTCTGTGGTCAGGTAGCTTAAATGCTGTGCCTCAGTTTGCCCATCTGTAAACTGGGGTAATTAAAGGGTGACCTTGGGATGGTGTTTTGAGGTTTGAATGAGATCATCCAGGGAGAGCCCCAAGCCTGGGGCATCCTGGGGTTTGCACAAGTATGTGCTGCTGTTCCCTGGGGCTCTATGTTGAGATACTAGGTAAACTTTAACTCTTGCATGCCAGTCTCCTGTTCTTACCCATGGAAAGAGTGAGCCTGGCTCGGATTGCCTAGAAGAAGGTGAAAGAATTCATGCTGATAATGGACAGTAGCTGCAAGTTTGCTATTAGCAGCAGCAGGTTCTCTATTAGCAGCGTCCTTCTTGGCTTTTTAAAATATTTCTCATTCTTCGAAGGGGGTTTATTAATGCCCACTGTCCAGATGAGGAAACTGAGGCTGAGGGAAGATAGTTAGCTTTCCTAGGGCTGCATGGAGGATCTTGGCAGCTGGGGAAACTGGGGCCTCCTGTGCCGGGGGTCTCCTTCCAGTCTGGGCTCTGGGAAGAGGAGCAGGGGGTGTTGGGGGTGGGGCTGAGGGACAGGGACAGGCTCAGTCTCTGCCTAACAACTCTCATTTTCTGTCCCACTTATTGCTCCTTGCTGATTCCGAACAGCAGGAACCAGGTCTTAATGTCACAATCACCTATCTATTTAGTCTAAAAGAAAATTGGACTAAAATGGCCTGGAGCTTTCAGCTTATAGTTCAGGGAAGGGGGGAGGGACAACGAGCAGCAATGTGGGCAGGAAGGAAGGGACGAGCTTCTGAATCACAGGATGTGGGTACTGCCTGGCCTCAGAGAGCAGCCGTCAGGCCCGGGGAGATGCACCAGGGGTGAGGGATGCCAGGTCAGTGAGCTGACATGCAGGCTCCTAACGTCTTCCCTAGAAAGACATGTACAAAACTCACCCAGAGTTTTACCCTTGAGAAAAAAACTTACCCCTTCCCCCGCAAAATCCCCAAACCATTGTTCAGGCCAGGTAAGGCTGAGGCATGCAGTGGTCTTTCCAGTATTGGGGGAAGGCTGGTCCTGCACTCCCTTGGCTTGGTCCTGGTCTTAACTTGCTTGGCCTACTGCAAAGACTGGGGGAGGGCCCAGGGGACATGAGTGAGCTGGGGAAGAGCCCAGGCTGAGATGCAAGCGGGGCTGGAGGGGAAGGGCTCACCCCTTGAGGGCAGAGGCACTCGGAGGAGAATAGTGGGTGAGCAAGGGTGAGTGGGGGCTAGGGCAGTCAGGGAGGCTCCTGTGGGGATGGGAGTAGAGCTGGTCCTTCAGGACCTAGACCTAAGAAGAACACACAGAGGTATTGTCTCTCTATAGCTGAGGCAGAGTTGGAAATAAATGAAGGCAGGATAGAGTTAGTGAAAGAAGCCCTCACCTGCTTGAATCAGGGAAGGACGGAGTTGAGGGTTAGGTCAGGAAGAAGAAAAGATAGCCTTAGAAGCTGATTATAGGGAGAGTTAGGCTGAAACTATTAGACTTAAACAATGGAAAATAGGGAGCCATCAAGGCTTTTAGAGCAAGGGAGTGGCTAGCTTAGATTAGCAGGTGGCAAATATCCCTCTACTCCTGGGTGGACAGAAAGTGACAATAAAGGCCTGGTCACCAGTTTAGAGGATATTGCAACTGGTGAGAGGTACCAGGTACCTTGGCTTAAGCAGTTCCCTGCAGTGGGAAAGAAAACACTAAAGACTTTTTTCTTTTCTTGAGACAGTGTCTCACTTTGTCACTCTCCATAGAGTCCTGTGGCATCATAGCTCACAGCAACCTCAAACTCTTGGGCTCAAGTGATCCTATTGCCTCAGCTTCCCCAATAACTGGGACTACAGGCACTCACCACAATGCCCAGCTATTTTTTAATTTTATTTTTTCAAAATTAAAGACTTGTGCATATATTTCAAATTTCAATGTTAATGTCAAAAATACATAGGATAATTTTACATAGGATTTTTGCTACATTAGAACACTATAGACATCACTTGAGTATTAAGGAAAACATTAAATGTTAAATAACTGAGAAATTAAATGTGTAAACATTAATCTAACTTGGAGTTTTGCTATTGCAACACGCCCAATGAAGTGGTTTCAACAATACAAAAAGGATAAGGATATGAGTGTTTCCAGCCCAACTATTTTTCTTTTTTTTTTGAGACAGAGCCTCAAGCTGTCACCCTGGATAGAGGGCTGTGGCATCACAGCTCACAGCAACCTCCAGTTCCTGGGCTCAAGGAGTCTCCTTCCTCCGCCTCCCAAGTAGCTGGGACCACAGGTGCCCGCCACAACGCCCGGCCATTTTTTTTTTTGGTTGCAGCCATCCTTGTTGTTTGGCGGGCCCGGGCTGGATTCGAACCCACCAGCTCAGGTGTATGTGGCTGGCGCCTTAGCCCATTGAGCCACAGGCGCTGAACCAGCCCAGCTATTTTTTAGAGATAGGTCTTGCTCTTGCTCAGGCTGGAATCAAACTTCTACGCTCAGGCAATCCACCCACCTCGGCCTCCCAGAATGCTAGGATTACAAGAGGACTACCACGCCTGGCATTAAAGACCTTTCTAATGTAGATGAGGGATTGGTTGGTGCAGATTAGATTGGAATGGGCCATGAGCTATGCAGAAGAGCCTGATTCCTAAGGAGGTTTATGGTTCTGGCTGCTGGGAGGATGCTGGTGCCATTCACAAAGACGGAGAACACACTGGTGGGTTTGATTCTGGACTGTGAGGCATCCCTGGGGAGAAGGCCAGTAGGTAGTTGGAGAGATAGTGGGGCAGCTTCCAGGAGAGGAAACTTCAGTCCCCGCTGATGGGGACTTATCAGGATCATCTGCCTGCGTTGGCTGTGACCTCCTCCAGGACACTGCACTTGCCTGCAGCACCAAGGCCCCACAGGCAGGGGCTATGGCTCCCTGAACCAACACCAAGTTTTGGGCCTTGAGCCAGGAGGTAAGCTCTGGTGTGGAGAGGAAGGGGACCCTGGCATCCTCTTTATCAACTTCCACCAGGTGCAAGACCCTTAACAATCCCCCCTCCCCAAGAGGCACCTGAATCTCAGCCCTGAGCTCATCATCCTTCTGAGATCAGGATTGCCAGGCTTGCTGCCGGTGGATGGACGGGCAGCATGAAGAGAGGCAGAGAGGGCTTTAACCACAGAAAGGCCTTAGAGAATGACTTGTCCAGGGTGGTTTTGCAAACAGTTTTAGCAGTAGGGCTAAAATCTTGCAAGCTCATTGACTGAAATAGATGAAAGTAGAGTCAGTCTAATTACAGTGGGAATGGTTGGCCTGGGGCTCACTTTCTGGCCCTCATTCTCTCTGCTCACCCACCTCCTCCACGGAGTGCCCTCCACTAACTCCTAGGGCTCTGGGTAGCGCTGTTTGAAAAGTTTTCCCTTAACTTCAGTCTCTCTGCATTCCTGCCTGATTTGCAAATAGGTACACTGAGGCTTAAGAAAGAAGTGACTTACACAAGGTCATTTGTGCCATTGCCAGGAACATAGGCCCAGACTCCTGCATGCCAGCCTGGGTCCCCCAGCCACCTGATAGGACCCCACTTTCCTGCCTACTGACTGGATCCCAAAAGCTCTGTTCTAAAGAATGATTTTATTGTCCTAATTATGCATCTCCGTATTCTAAGCCCCCTTACATCTGCTCTGGAAGCAGGCAGAGTAAACATCATAAATGCACACATCAAGTCATTATGCTCCCTTTTTGTTCAATTCTGGTCTCCACTCCCCTGTGGGAGGAAATGAATGAGGCTGAATCTGGCACCTGCCCTTGATAAGCTCAGGGGTGGGGAGGAGATTGGGGAGACAGGAAGGTAGACCCTGGGGCCACCCTCAGGAGCTGGGGGAGGAGAGCTGGCATGCCCTTGTCTGCCACAGGGGTGGGGGTGTTTTGCCTAGCCGCACAGTACAGGCAGATGATCTGTATGTCACCCAGCCCGAACATTACTAAGAAGATGGACTCTGCCATGTATGAACTGTGACCCTCAGCAAGTTTGCTAGCCTGTCTGTGCCTCGGTTCTCTCATCTGTAAGGTGGTGATGATAAAGGCTCTAACCTCAAAGAGTTGTGAAATTTATCACGTTAGTTTACGAAAAACACTTTGCACTGCACCTGGCACGCGGTAAATGCTCAGGGGAGTTAGCCGATGATAATGACTGTGTTACAACAAGGTCAGGTGAGGTGTCCACCATGGAGGGGAGCAGCAGTGTTGAGTAGGGAGCTCTCCCAGGGCAGCCCTCCTCGTCTGAGGCTTGGTCACTGGCACCTGGTTGAACGAGGTGACCTATCGCAGAGAGAAAAGCCTAGATCAGGAAATAAGAGACTTGGAACTCTGATGCTCACTCGCCACCACGGACCTTGGGCAGGTTTATATCTTCTCTGAGCTCCAGTTTTGTGTCTTTAAGGTGGGCAACATTACACCAGCCACCATGTTCCTGTGAGCATTCCATTAGACAAATGTGTACAATGCTTATCACTTTATCCCACAAATTGGAAGCAAGTTGTAGCCAGGGAATGTTAGTTTCCCTCTCCTAAGGGGACAGGAAGGAGGGCCCTAGATAAAGTGTCATAAGTTGATCCTCCTTAGAGCTTGGAGAGAAAAGATGGAGGTAGCAGTACCAACAGCCAACAGAGGTGGAAGCAGCTGGGGGGCCAGGCTGGGAGAGAGGCGACTATCATTTTCATTTGCTTAGCATGTTTCCTAGACATCAGCTGTGTCTGGTCCCTGGGCTGGGTCCTGGGGCAGACAGACAGGGCTATAGCAGGCCCAGGCTGCCATCTCCTTAAATGAGCACCATGTCTGCTGGAGACACAGAGGGGCACTGTGTGGGAGGACCCCTGAAGCTGGGGAGGGCCAGTTTGGTTTCGTTTGGTCTTTTGACTGGGGTTTGAAGGGC
The DNA here is from genome assembly GCA_963574655.1 of Perodicticus potto. NCBI lineage: Eukaryota > Metazoa > Chordata > Mammalia > Primates > Lorisidae > Perodicticus > Perodicticus potto. Next base: position 22,890 of record CAUYRH010131338.1, on the reverse strand, counting down.
AACTAAGATAGGAAAATGTGGACATGCAAGCTAGCCTGAAGGGCATCCCCCACCATTCCCAGGTGGAAGGAACCCCTGGGGAAGTACAGGGCAGGAAGTCAGGAGGGGTGTGCTAGTCTGCTGGAATTTTTTTCCCCCAAACTGAGGCTTGGGATGTGCCTCAAAGTGGGATGTGTAATTCCATGTACCCCGGTGGCCAACCCAGGCCTCCCTACTCAACAAGAAGCGGGATTCTTTCCCAGAGGCGTTTGCAAGTCCCTATTCCTACACAGCAACGCACAGCATGAACAATAGTCCAGCTCTAAAACACAGACCAGAGTTCTAGGGCAGCACAGGGGAATATGAACTGGAATCTCGGGGTGGACCCTGGGAGGTTCAGGGAGCCTGAGCAAGGTCAGCCCAGACCTGGAAGGCTTCTTGGGGAAGGTGAAGCTGGCAGAGGGCTGCCCTCATGCCAGGAGAAAGCCGTGCGAGAAAACTCAAATCACTTGCTCACTTCCTCTCGCAGATCAGAGCTGGGAGTTTTCCTCGGATTACTTCTCTCTAAGAAGACAGGCCTCTTCTCAGGCACGCCTGCTGACATGTTTTGTTTTCCCCAGATGGAGATAATCAGCCTGTTTGGGAGCCAGGCTGACAGCTCAGGCAGCAGGCATGGACCGGGGGTGGGAGGCCCCAGGGCTGCAAGCAGCTCTGGGATCTAGGCGAGCAGACCCTGCCTGTGTGACAACCTCGAGCAGGTGGGGATTTCCGACTGTGCCACGGAGGAGCGGGCTGGGGAGTAATTCAGCTCAGTGATGTGAACCCCAAGAGGCTGCCTGGCTCCTCTTCCCTTTTAATATATGCTTGAATGTCAGAGCTAAAGAGCCCTGTCCTCTGCTGCAGAAGAGGCCCATATAGGCAGGTGCCTGGAGCTGGGCTGGGTACTTCCAGAGCTTCCGCAGAAGGGGGCCAGGCTGTCCCCTTTCCCTTGCTTCTCTGGGGAGAAGCCTTCCCAGCGGGGCCCACCCCAACTGGTGCCTGAGCCCTGAGAGCCCAGCCTAAGCTCCACCCTCGCACAGGCCCAGGTATGGCAGCTTCACCCACTCACAGGGCATGGGGTAGAGTCATCCCACAGCCTTGGGGCTCTCTGGGGGCAGGTGGGAGGTGCTCTGAGGATCAGAGCCCAGGGTCTTGGCCTGATCAGCATTTCAAACCACTTGGCTAGAAGATTTGCACCCCTAACATAGCGGGCTGAGGAAAGGCTGTTTTAGAGTCACCTTCAGCAGCCACATCCACCCCAAGGGTAAAGGGTCCTTCCTGGGGGTGGGTCTCTGGGGGCTTTGAGGAGGTCCAATATCTCTAGGCAGGCTACAGTGGGCTCTCTGCTGTTCTCTCCTCTCTCCAGCCTCAAGGAGGGGAGGTCAAGCCAGGGACAGTCTTTCTGAGGGGCTTTGTGTCCTCCCCTCACCCAGCCACACTTTAATTTCCTCCCACGTGGAATGAAGGGGGTGAATCCCCCTCTGCAAGGCCCAGCCAGCTCATGGTTCTCAGGTCGTGGGCCCTCCCCCCAGCTCAGTGCCCTTTCTCTGGCTCCCCACTGGGGGCCTAGTGTGGAGCCCAGCTTCCGCCTCTCCGCGTCTGCTCACTTATTTCCTGTGCCTATAGAGATAGAGTATTCCTTAGGTTCTGGGGGCTACTGGATTCAACTGCTTCTAAGGGCAAAGGTTAATAGGGACCTTGACTAGAGTCGGAGGTCTTTGCAGAGGGAAACTCAGTTCCCTCGAGGGGCCAGGGCCTCAGAGACCCATGCGACCTTCCGACTGTGTGTTCCTAGGTGCAGGGCTCGAGCTCTGTCCTCAGATCCCGGCTCAGACAGAAGAAGTGGGATTCTTCTGGCTGCCCGCCTTCAGTGTGGCAATGAGTCAGCCCTCCAGCCCTCTGCACCTCAGCTTCCTCGTCTGCATAGTGGTGTCTGTGGGACCCCAGCAGTATGTAGATGAGGCTACATCCACCGTGAGAGGCACCTCTGGGCCCACCGGCCATCTGGCCCTTGGTAGCCGTGTGGAGCAGTGTTCCTCCTCTGTGGTCTCCCTGGCAACGCGGATCTGCCGGCCAAGCCTGCTGCTGGGCCTGGCTCCCGCACAGATCTTTAGTGGCACATGGAGATGGCTGATGGCAGGAGCCAGGGTGAGGCCCGGCTTCCCCGGCTGTCGCAGGGAGCAAATCAGACAAAGGCTGAGTAGGGAGGGATGAAGCACCGGGGCCAGAGGGCCTGGGAAAGCAGCTCAGAGGCCTTGGCAGGCCCACTCCCACCTCGTCCTCCCAGTGCTGCCCTCTCAGTGCCCCCCTGCTTTCCAAAACATTCTCTTTAGAGTTTTACAGCCATGGGCCTCAGTTTCCCCATCTATCACATGGGAGAGGCTAGGTCTCTAGCTCTCCTGACTAATGGCCTGAGATAAGAGTCCAGCCTGGATGTCAGAGACCTGTGGGATGGACAGCTTGTGAATGGCTGACAGTCTTTGGACAGCTGCCCAAACTGTCCCTGCAGGACTCTGGAGGATGCACATCTCAAGGGCATTTCTTAGTAGATAATCTCCAGGATTATTTGCTCTAAGATTCAGAAACCACCCCCTGCTTGTCACTCCATGCCACTGGGAAGGGTTCTCCTCAGGCTGGCTTTGCTCGTGTAGCTTCTCCCTCTGCTGCTCCCAGGATTTGCAGGCTCTGGGAGCTGGGAAGTTCTGTCTGAGATCAGTCAGTACTGCTTAAGGCTACCATTCCATTTCTGCCCTAAGAGAGGCAGAGCTGGAGTTGACCCTGGGAAGTGGGGCTAGAGAGGAGCGTGCAGAGAGAAGGGAGTTCTGGGGCCTGCTGCTTCTACATGTGCAGCCGGGCCCAGAGCGGGCTGCCAGCACTCACAGGACAAGGGCAAGGGAAGCAGGAGCTGCCCCACCTCCAGCAGATCCGGAGAAAAGATACAGGTGCTCCCTGTGCAGGCTGGTGATCAGCCAAGCCTGAGGCACCATTAGGGACCACTGCTGCAGTGGGGTGCTCCCCTGGGGTGGGGCAGCTGTCACCAATGGGCAGCCAGACTGCCAAGGATGCTGTCGGCCCTCATGCCCCTTTGTGTGAATTAGAAAAAAGACGCCCTCTCTTGGCAGACATGGCACCCACATGGCGGTGCCGGGATTTCAGTCACTCACATCTCCCCGGGGTGTCATTGCACGAAGCAGAACCTGAATTGCCGTACACAGCAGCCTGCCAAGCAGAGATTGGAGAGGCAGCGGCTCTTTGAGCATATAATGGAAAATCAAAGGAGATTTCTGGCACGGTTGCACAGGGAGGCTTTGTCAACCTAAGCCTGAGATCAGGAGTCCAGAACAGAAAGGGCATTTGTTCCTTCAGCAGATTCTAATTGAGAGCACCTACCCTGAGCCTGGCACTCTCTCTGATGCTGGAAAGAGAGTGATATCAGATAGACAATGTCCCTGTGGTTCTAGAACTTGTGTTTTGGAGGGAAGAGTCAGACAATAGTGACATAGAAAAATTATCAGATGGTATGCAGAGACTTAAACCACAGGATGAACAGTGAGTGAAGGGTGATCTTCGACTTGGAGGTGGTATCTGGCAAGACCCACTGATCTTAAGCTGAGGCTGGAGTGATAAGGGGGATCATCAGAGTATGGATATTAAAGCAAGAAGTGGTGCAAACCAAGGGCAAGCTAGGTCCTACTGAGGGAATGAAGTTGGGCTGTCCAGGAAAGGAGCAAGGAGGCAAGAAGGCCTGCAGCTGATGGGTGGAGGAGAGAGGAGGGGACGGCTCAGCAGGCAGGGGCCGGTTCCTGGGCTCTGTTGTCCATAGTGATGAGTCTGGATTTTAGCCTCAGTGCAGTGAGAAGCCATTAGAGGAACTGCCCCCAAAGTGACTCTACAACAATGATCCTCAACCAGGCATGACCCCTCTCCCCTACTGGGGAGGAGGGTTTGGCAATGTCAACAGAGAGGGGGGTAAGAATGCTACTGGCATCTAGTGGGCAGCAGCCAAGGATGCCGCTAAATGCTTATGATACCCAGGACAAATCACTCTGTCCTCCAACAAAGAATTCTCTGGGCCCAAATGTCAAGACCACCAAGGCTGAGAAACTCTGCTCTAAATATTGGCGGCCCCCTTTTGTTCTTTTTGAAACACCCAGGTTCACTACTCCTGTCTCTGGCTCTTTCTGTATATACTCTAAGTTCACATTTTGTCTCCATTGCTTGCCCAAAATGTCAATGGAGTAAAAGGTGAGCAGCTCTGTACCAGAGGAAGAATGAGTCTCGAGACCACTTAACCCTGGGCTGGCCAATGCAGTAGCCACAGGTCACACGTGGCTTTTGAACACTTGAATTGTGGCTTGTCCAAATGGAGATGTGCTGTGCGTGTGAAATACACACCAGATTTCATACTTGGTACGATGAAACAATGTAAAATCTTTCATTCATATTGTTATGTTGATTACATTTTACAACAAAGGAAAGAATTTTGGATTCTTCCAAAAGAAGAATGAAAATTCTTCTTGTTGGGTGAAATAAAATATATTATTGATATTAATTCACTTGTTTCTTTTTTTAAAACAATGTGGCTACTAGAAAATTTAAAACTGCACATGTGGCTCCCAGTTGTGGATCACAAATTATGAGATGATAGCTCCATGCATCCAAGAAACGTTTTTCAGCAGGCCTTCCTTTACATCTCCCAGCTACAGGTCATACTGGTTCCTATTCCCAGGCACTATTCTACTCGTTTATAGCACTTAGTTTTCACAACAGCTCAGAAGGGAGATGTTGTTATTATTCCACATATTCTATATGAGGAGGCTGTGGCCTAGAGAGGTTAAGTAACTTGCCCAGGGCCACACAGAGAGTAAGTGTAGAGAGCTGGCTCCAGAGTCTGGTTGCTTAATCATTCCCTGATGATGGTGGCTTGACTATGGTGGAAAGGGTGGAGACAGAGAAGGGAGATGGTTCAGGATCTTCAGGGGCTCCACGGGGCTCTCTGATAGAGTGGGCATGAGGAAGCATGAGGGAAGGGAAGGGAAGGGATCAAGAAAGCTCAGTAAGTCTATGGTGAGAAAAGCCAGGTAGAGGGTTCCGCCATTTGCTGAGATGGGCAAGTTGGAGGAGGGGTAGGTTTGGAAGACAAGCTCTGGGGTCCTGTGTTGGTCCTGCTAAGTTTGAAATCAGTACAGACTTCCGACTGGAGATAGCAAGAAAGCAGCTAGGCTTGCACAGAGACACCAGGGGTAGAGAGCCATCTGGAGTCACAGCAGTATATTGACAGAATTTAAAGCATGTTGGGAGGAGGGCAGCAGTGTGATTACCTGGAGAGAGTGTAGGTGTTGGCGAGAGGTTGTTGCGATGGAGACTTGGAGCAGACCAGCAGTTAGTGTGTGCACCATGTAGAAGGAGCTGGTTTGGGAGGCAGAAAGAGAGAAGTCAGTACGGCAAGAGAAACATCTTTGAGATGGAGGGTGTGGTCAATCTGTAGGCTCTTTTAAATGGCTATGAGCTTTTGGCAGTTTGGAGCAAGAGAGCAGGAGAGCTCATTAGCCCAAGATAGGGCACCTGGGCTCATTTCAGGCCCCGAGCCCTGCAGGCTGGGCAGTTTCAGGCTGATTCCCTGGGACTTATTTTATTTGAGAGCCAGGAAGTCCTTCCTATGTCTGACGATAACCCCTGATTCACAGTCCTTCCTTATAGCTAAGCTAATGGTTGAAGACAGAACATGCTCTAACCACCCCAACTCTCTCTTATACCCATCAAGCCTATCTCCTCCATACTACTCTTTCTTCCTCAGCCTGTGGGAGAAGTTTCTCTTCCTTGCAATAGCCCCACAGGTTCAGTTCTGAGCTCTGACAGAGTTTGGCATTCAGGATACAGGGGTGAAGAAGGGTAGAAACTCTAATCTGAGCTTCTTGTGCCTCTGGCTCTAGAAGCTTCCAGTTGGCCCCATCCTCTGCTCCTGTCTCGCTCAGCTGATTCACAAGGTCTCAGTCTCTAGGGATCTGTTCTCAAGAGTGTGTGTTTCCCGTTTGGCACCTGCTTGCTGCCACCTGGCTCTCAGTGCAGCTTCAACCTGGCTTCTGCTTCAGTCTGCCCACTCTTGGCTGTGCTGGGCACTCCCTCCTAGGGCTGGTTTTGCCTCTCCCACCCCCTCCTCAGAGCTGCCATCCCAGCTTGCCAGCCTCTGCACATCCCCAGTTCCTAATCTCTCCATCAGCGGCTTGTCTTCAACCGCACTGCCCGTAGAACCAAGTGCTTTGTCAATGAAAAAGCCCTTTGGGGGCAAACACAGGAAATTAAAGACTCTGTTCACAGTAAGAAAATCCATTCTTTTTCATGGATTTCTACAATCCAATTGCTTTGGCTTCTGCTGAGTGGCTGTGATCTTCCAGTCATTGCTGACACCCATGGGGGCTGGCCAGTGGGGGTGATGTTAATAAGGGGGGCCTCTGTCTGAGATTCCACCATCCACAGTTCATGCCTTTGGGGCTGGGAGACTGGCTTCCGGGTCACCAGGGTGTCCTCAGCAATGACCTTCAGGTCATTGTCAGAGGCTGACACCTAAGTGTGGATTTGTTGATGGCCAGATGAGAAAGAGCGTGTCCAGTAGGAAGAGAAGCAAGAAAGCCCAGCCCAGCTTTGGATCCTGAGTGTGATGGGGGGTGAGGGAAGCATCAATCTTATGTTCTAGTAAGGATGTTAGTATTGTTCTCTGTGCCTCTGTCTCTTTGTCTATGAAATGAGGGGGTTGGATTGGATGACATTTAACGTCCCTTCCAGGTTTAATTTATTCAACAAACATTAATGAAGCTCCATCCACGTGCCAGAACTTTCAAGAGCCTTAACTAATAGTGCCCACAGCCCCAAGTCAAACGTGCAGAAGCTGCCTAGCTCTTACTTCCCAAGGCCAAGCAAACACTGCTCAGGGGCCAGGCTCAGTCTGCAGCCTGGCAAAAATCCTCATTGGCCCCGATGTTTGGAAGCCTCTGCACCACCAAAGGGCCTTGGGGTCTCTTGGCTCAGGCTGACATCTTCTCTGTTTGGGAATTCCAAGACTCTATCAGGAATACTTCAATGTCATGACCAGGATCTGCACACAGAGATGGACATCTGGCCACCAAGAAGGCAAGCCAAGTGCTAGAGCAGCAGAGTGCAGAGAGACACAGCCTCAGTCTAAGACCCCATTGGCAGATGAAAAAGCAGAGCAGGGCTTGGCTGCAGAGTATATGGAGGGTTCCTCCACATTTCTTGGGCCCTGTCTGTGTGTCGCAGTGGGAGCCTGGGAGCCGAGATTGTAGCCAGCCCTGGTAGACTCTCCAGCTCAGGGCCCCAGGTGGTGGCCATAGTGATTTATACTTTATGGAGATTTATTTCTCACAGTTCTGGTGGCTAGAAACCCAAGAGAAGGCACCAGAAGACACTGTTTCTGTTGAAGGCTGCCTTTCTGCTTCTAAGACAGTGCTTTGTGCTGTGTCCTCACATGGTAGAAGGCAGAAGGGCAAAAGGAACCAGGGTGCTACTTTATCCTCTTTTATAAGGTCACCGATCTCATTCATAAGGGCTCCACTCCTGTGGGTCGCATCTCTCAAAGCTATCACATTGGCAACCAAGTCTCAACACAGGAATGTTGGGGTACACACTCAGATCATGTATCTGACTGTTTCATGCATCCAAGAAACAGTTCCCAGTAGGCCTTCCTTTGTCACCCCCATCATTGTCCCCTAGCTCAGTGGCAACTCCTGCACCACAGACTGTGGACATTAGACCTTCCCTGTGTCATCAATTCTTCCTGGCCCTGTGTCTGATCTTTCTCATCCAATCCCTGCCAGCTAGGTGGGTAACTGACTTCTCACCCTGGGGACAGTCACCTCAGCTCTGGTTTACAAAGCCCTTTCTTCCACCAGCCCACAGCACTAACAGAGATCTCACTATTACAAAGCATTGTCAGTCCTCAAGGACTACACTTGTGCAGAATTTACTCAATTAAACTTCAAGGAAGAAGGGGAGCCAATATTCCCTGGACACCTACTCTGGGTCAGGCCCTTTGTATTGACCACTACTATCATGTTCTAGGCATTAAACTCAGTCATTTGTAGATAAAGAAACTAGCTCAGAAGAATGATCACTTGGTAACCTGCCCAGTGGCACATAACCAGAGAGGCAGCACTGACATTCAAACCTGGCTCTGGCTGACCTTGTGGGCTCCCTGCACCTTCCATACCCCCGGCCTGGCCCTTATGAACTGTGGCCTCCTCCTGACCCAAAAACTATGGACTTTTCCCCTTCCAGGCTTTTGCATGCATCTAGAATGCTCTTCTGCAAGCTCCCCAAGAACAGCAGGGATTTTCAGGGTCCACTTCATCTCCCTGCCTTCCTACCTTGCTCTCCTTCCACCCCAACAGAGGACAGCAGGGGCAGGACCAATAAAAGGTGCTCTGTGGATTCTTATCATTTCAGTGATGACCACTTTGATGCTTACAAAAAACCCAGCTGTTTTGGTAGGGTTGGGCACAGCTATCCCATTTTATAGATAAGCAAGCTGAGGTCCAGAAAAACAAAACCAGCGTCTAGGCATAAAGAAAGTAAATGGTAGATATGTCCCCATGTGTTCATTTGTGTACTTACGGTGCATACTGGCTTAGCCCCAGCGGGTGACAATCAGCAGTGGCAGGGACTCATGGCCTTGCCCCCCGCAGGGGCTCCTTCCTACAAAGGTGGGGGGAGCCCACTCCCTGGAAGCACACAGAGAGGTCAGCTATGAAGGCCAGAGCAGCTTCCAGAGTGGCTGGCACATGGCTCTGGGAGGGAGGGAAGAGATCAGAGTGGTCACTTCAAGCCCCTGCTGCGTCCAAGAGGACGAGTGGCCTTCCTGTGAGGCTTTCCTTGCCAAACTGCATATGGGGACTGGTGGGGAGGGCTGGACAGTTGCTGTGTGCCTCAGTCAGGGCCTGGGAAAGTGTGGGAGGGACTATGATAAACAGGACCTGAAGATTGGTTTTTTTCTCATGCCATGCTCCCTCCCTAGACCATTGCTTCCACTCCCACGATTTTAATTAACATCCAGACCAGTGGCTCTCATCCCCGCCTGCATGTTAAAGTCACTTGAGGAGAGAATTGATGCAGGACATTTGGCGCCCTATCCATTCATTGATACGCTCACTTCACCTTGCCCCCTGGCGGAAGGGACTGTATTCATTCCTTTCCTGGCCAAGGAACCCACACACCTATATATACCCTGAAACTAAAGGCTTAAAAGAGGAGGCAGGGAAAGACCGGGAGAGAAATGGAGAGAGCTTCTCTCTCCCCACTTGATTTCTCTCCCTCTACCAGGAGCTTTAGTGTTTTCTGTATTCTTTTCTGTAAATAAATTCTGTCTTACCCCGGGGGGGGGGGGGGAGGAATAATGTAATAAAGAATAATAAAATACATAAAAAAAAGTTAAAAAAATGCTTTAGTCAATAATAAAGCATGTTGTTTCATTTAATCATAATAAAATTTAACACAAATAGATGCTTTCAGATGCTTACCCTGTCAGAATTTATGGCAGATCAATGACTATGTACCACCAGAATGGACTGTGCACATCAGTCACAAAATACAATGAGAGAAAGTTCGAGACAAAAGAGAAGCACTCTGAACTTTTATTACTGAGATTTCTAAATAGTCGTAATTAAATGACTGGCATCTTCCCTTGGAGGATCTCATGAGACCACAAAGAGAAGTCTTTTTCCAAGGCAGCACCAGTGTGGAAATCAGAATTCTCATTCCTGACCTACTTCAAGCTAGTGCCTTGAATACTCTAAGGCCTAGGCCCCTATGGTGCACATGCTTGGGGGGAGTTCCCTTCTTGCTACTCTCATTCTCCCCTTTGCCCTGTAATTTTTTTTTTTTTTTGAGACAGAGCCTCAAGCTGTCACCCTGGATAGAGTGCCGTGGCATGTCATCTCACAGCAACCTCCAATTCCTGGGCTCAAGCGAGTCTCTTGCCTCCGCCTCCCAAGTAGCTGGGACTACAGGTGCCCGCCACAATGCATGGCCATTTCTTTTTTGGTTGCAGCCATCATTGTTGTTTGGTGGGCCCGGGCTGGATTTGAACCTGCCAGCTCAGGTGTATGTGACTGGCGCCTTAGCCCGTTAAGCCACAGGCGCAGAGCCCTTTGCCCTGTAATTAACCAGACGAATTGTGAATCATTTGTTGAGTAGATTATCAGGACCTTTAACACAGTAGGAAAAGTATGGCCCTGGGTGACTCCTCTCACTGTGTGGCTTTGCTCATATTACTTAACTTCTTTGTGCCTTCTTTGTTCATCTGTAAAATGGGGACTGCATGGTTTATTGAGCTGCTTTGGGATTTCAGTAAGAAAAGGAATAAACTCCATTTTAAACATTATTTTTGTTTTATAGCAGCACAATTCACAATTGCAAAGATGTACAAACAACCAGAATGGATTATTAAATTGTAGTATATGTACACTGTGGAGTACCATTCAGCCATAAAAAAGATGGCAATCTAATATCTTTTGTAACAGCCTGGATGGAACTGGAGACTATTTTCCTAAGTGAAGTATTGCAAGAAAGGGAAAACAAACACCACATATTCTCAGTAATAAATTGGAACTAGTTGATCAACCCTTATGTACATATATGGAAAATGCAAAGGAAATTAGGAAGTGTGTGTGGGGGGAGGGGGGAGGGTAAATTCACATCTAACTGGTGCAATGCATATTTTCTGGGTGAAGGGCACACTTACAACCTTGTCTTAATGTACAAAAGCAAAATGTGTAATCACAATGTGGGCACTCCTGTAATATTTTTGAACTTTAAAAAAAGTTAAAAAAACCTATTTTTTGCTCATTTAATGGCTGAAATAAACAGTATTTATTTACTACCTTGAATTTTTTTATGAGTTCTAACTTATTATTGATTTGGTAGATACTGGGCTCTAATTCCAGAAACACTAAATACTAAGTACAGACCACTGTATTGAGCACTGGGGTACAAATATGAACAGTGGGGTTGGTTCTTTGCCCCAAAGGGAACACAGCTGGATGGAAGAGTCAGAGGAGCAGGTGTGAATTACATTACCTGTAGGGGAGTGATGAGGGCTGTGCAAGAGATACTGAGAAGAGCCATAAGGAATATACTGAGTAGGGGGAGGGACTCATTTTAATGAAGCTTTGGGAAGATAAAGAGGATTTCAACTAAAGAAGGGCCTGCCAAACAGAGGGAAGGGATAATCCAAGACTGGAAGCATCAAAGATTGTATATGAAGATGCAAGTAAACAGAAGAGGAAGGTGCTTAGTGACGATGAACGGGAGCTGCAGGAGCTGGGGACACTGTCAGGACTAGACGGTCACGACCTTGAGTGACCTGCTGAGGAGTGGTGATCTTCCTGTGAAGGTGTAAGGAAGGACTGGGACTCATGAGCTCCCCATTTTATGTTCATAATATTTATGAAGAAAGGAAATGATGGCAATCTCTTCACAGATGAAGAAACCGGAACAAGAAGAAAGAAGTGTTAGAACAAATTCCCTGAGCTTTGTGTCTCCCAAATAGTTATTGTGGATGATATAATAAATTATGAAAGTCAAATATACACAAAAGTCTTAGGGGAAAGAGAGGAGAAAACAGCCCACATTAGCACCTCTGCCTCTAGCTCTGAAGTTCAAAATCATCTAACTTTGACAGTCCTACTGCAAGGATTGAGGGGTGTAGTACAGACCTCAGCCCCCGCCCAGTGCGTACAGGTGAGCACAATAAGTGAATAAACACTCTACCAAGAGTTAAATCAGAATATCATGAGGCCAGAGGAAGCTTCTCTGCCTATGGTTGCAGTGATCTGATAGAAACATCTAGAGAAATGAAGGACAAAGGGAGAAGACAGGAACTGGTGGTGGCTGAGTATGCGTTGGTGGGGGAGGCAGGAGTGGTGGGGAAAAGGAGAGAGGCATTGCCTTTGCCTAGTACAAAAATTAATTTAAGCACATAGAGATAAAGAATATATGCCCCTCCCCTATAAAAAAGGGAAGAAAAACTCCAAAATTCAATTAGTAGATATTTTTGGAAGATGAGATAATTTAAGGATGATATATTCAGTGAAAAAAACATTTCAGTACTTTCCAGGTGTTCTATGCAGGCCAAATATTATATTTATAATCGGAAGAAAAACATTTTTCTCAAAGAAGTCTTATTTTTTAAACAGACTTTGAAGTCTCCTCAGGAGTCACTGTAGGCTCAGATGAGAAGGTGTGGGTTTCATAGAGACAGAGAGGAGACTCCCCGACCACAGCTTTTCAAGTCTTCAATGTCATCATGTTTGTAATTTATCATAGCCTGGGTGGAACAGCTTTCTAGACTGGAGCTGGCCAACAGAGCTTTCTGTAGAGGTGGAAGGAAATGTTTATAGCTGTGCTGTCCCGTATGGTAGCCACCAGCTACACAGGACTACTGAGCTTTTGAAATGTGGCTGGTGCAAACCAAGAACTGGATTTTACATTTTATTTAATTATAATTAATTTATATTTAAATAATCTTATGGAGCCATTGATACCTTCAGCTAAGCCTCAGCCCTGAGCCTGCTGAGCACAAAACCCTCCCTAAGTGCTCCCTAGACTCTTCCCCAAAGCAGAACCTGGGCCTCTGCATTGGACAATTTTTACTTCCTGTCACAGGGCCGTGGTAAGGGTAGGACTGGATAACTTAATGGTTTTTGTAAAGAATGTAAACCATCTTCGGTTCTACTTCTTTCTCTCCGTGTTTTGGTTGTCTTTGAAGGCTGCCTAACTTGCAGAGTTTTTCCCAAAAATTTTTAGTAAGTAACTCAGGTTTCTCCCAGTTCCTTTTCTCCTATACATAAATTCCTCTTCTGGATTCTACTCCACCCACACCCACACCCCTATCCATACAGCTGCTTAACAAGCATCACTTGTGTTGGGAGGCCTAAAGCAGCCGCACGTGAACCCTTTCCCCTCCTCCTAACTCAAAGAAATAAAGAATCTGGCTAGCCCACCCACTGAGACGTTTCTGCCAAAGGACCCTAACCTCCAGGGCAAGCTGTGAAATTTGCCCACCCCCCCATGGCCCCACATAAAAGGGATCTCTAACTGCCCACCCGCACCCAACCCTCCAATAGACTGGACAGCCCAGGCGTATCACCCTCCCCTTTCAGTAAACCTGGCCTGAACATCTCCATTGTGGCCTTCTCTCTGGGTGCCACTGCTTACATCTTTCGACTTGTGCACTTGGCTGTAGAAATGCCATTTTATAAACCACCCATCTGGTTTGCTTTACTTCGTTCTTTAACTTACAGTTTATTTGCACTCACTAAAGAGAAAAAATAACTCTGGCAACAGTCACATCTTCCAAACTTCATAGAAATGATGTTTATGCCTGTATATGGTTTATGTTGTATTATTATCAATAACAATAGTGCTATTTATTGAATGCCTTGGGTACTTTTCTGTGCCTTTTTGCATTATCTCATTTAACCTTTCCAAGAACCCAATGAAATAGATCCTGTTACCATTTCTACTTCACAGGAAGAAAGTGAGCACAGAGAGATAGTCCCTTGTCTAAGGTCACAAAAGCCTGATGGTGGAGCCAGAATGCCTATGTTTATCATGTTTAAATTATTACTCTATAAATCTTTGATAGTTCCCTTTCCCTATCTCCTAAAGTCTTGTTGCAATTCTAATTTTGATGGCTCAAAGCATGAACCATTGCAAACTCAAGCTGTACCCCCTCAAACAAAGGGCTATGTAACCTCCAGGTGTTCTAGAATAGACATAATAGTGGTCACTAGCTCAAATCCTTCTAGGCAGAAAAAAAGGGAAGCTAGAGAAAGAAAGCACCACTGGGGTGATCTGGGCCAGGCCTGAAAGTGAAAACAATATTGTTGGTCTTTGACCAGTGCCATTTGTTCCTGCCCTTTGGACACACTTAGTGCATGGACCTAAGTGCCCCAGAGCAGCCCTCGCCCTGCCCCCGCAGTCTGTCCTGAGTGACAGGTAGTTCTGCCAGCGAATCTGTGGTTTGGAAGTCTGTTTGAGAGAGACAGTCTAAGAGATGGCCTCATGGCCCTGCACACAGGAAAGTGCTATTCATTCATTCATTCAGTGATGTGCCATTCATTCATTTGACATTTGCTGTGGGGGGAGGGGAGGCTTGGGGATACAATGATTAGCGGCAATGCCTGTAGTCCCTGCCCTTTCGGGTGTGAAGTCTAGTTGCAGAGACAAACATTAATCAGTCTCAAACCTTTATCAACTGTTGAGGTACAACAGGGATAGAGCAACAGTTAAATAGTGTGAGGAGAGCTCAGCAGAGAGGTTTTACTTACATCAATCAGTGAGGGCTTTTACTTATAGAAATCAGTGAGATTTGAAGGATGAGCAGGGCAAGCTCAGAAAGAGGGGAACAGGCATATAAGGCCTAGTGGGAAGCACTGCAGTATGAGGCACAGAGAGAGGCAGGGTGGCTTCCTGGAGACAGGGAGTAGAGGCTGGACTACACATGTTTAGCAGTTTAGGTGTTTGGCCTTCACCCTGAGATCAGTGGGAAGCCTCTAGGGTAAATCTTAGGAAGAGTAGACATGGCTAGATTTGGGTTTTCAAAGATCACTCTGGCTTTTGGATGGATGCCAATATATGGTGATTGTAGTACACTGATGGGATATGGAAGAGAAGATGATGAACTTCCCCAATCACAAGGCACAGGGGAGTGCCTGCCCTCTTGGGGATTACATTCTGTAGATTAAAATCCTGCAACAAGGTGTTTTGGCAGTCCCTGCCCAAGCTGGGGCAGAGGGTGGCATTGCTCCTGGTGCCAAGTTCAGACAGAAGCTCAGGGCTGGAGCTAACACAGGTGGAGTAATTGCTGTGTTCCTGGCTTTTTAGAGCTCCCGTACATGGGTTGACTCATGACTCAGAAACTCGAATACACCAAGGGCTACAGATACCTCACCCTGTATCACCCTGGTGGAGTATGTATGTTCGACGAAGATAGTGAATGGTACCTGGTCATTCAGCGGAATCCCTCTTCCCATCTTCACTCGGTTTTCCTCCGGGTGGTAGTCATCCGCATCATAGAATTTCCATCCCAGCTTTAGAACAAAGTTAAAAAGTATGTGTATGCAGGCAGCTGGGCCCCTGTGACGCCACCATAGTGTTACTAAGGGGCAGCTATAGGGACCATACTACCTCCCTCTGCGCCCATCATCCCTGAGGATGACCCCCAGCAGTGGAGAGCTTTGCCATGCTATTGCATAGTCCCCTGTGGCTGGGCTGATTTAGCCCCTTTATTCTTTTTTCACCATTTGTAATCACCAAGGAGGAAAATGCTATTGTTCCAATGGGTTAAAAGTCATATGGAGGTGTCTGCCCAAACTACTACAGCCCAGAAGAAAAGTAGAGAAGTAACAAGACAAGAACACAAGGGGTCATGCATTGAGGAGGCATGCATTAGAGCAGGTTACCTTGGATGCCATCTGGGCGCCCACTGTCGATCTGTTGAGAGGACACAGGTGTTTCCATTACTGCCCTTGCCCAACATGTGTTACTTCCTTCCACACAAGGATGCCCAGGAAAGAGATAGCTGTCCTAGCCAATATTAAAATGCCAGTCACCACGTGATCCTAAAGCAGTGCTGCCGAGATTGGCCTTAGCTGTTCTTGTGGAATGCCCACGAAGAAATAAGAAACCAGCTACCACTATTCCATTTTCAAACGCGATATGTAAGATCTCATTAAGCCCTTAAGTTTTTTCTTCAATAATCAATTTTTGGTCCCTGTTGCACAGATGTTTATTTTTTGAAGAAAACACTGCATTAATAAAGTGATAAAATTCTATTGAGGATACTGGAGGGAAGGGTCTGATGGAGGATTTTATCTCTGACAGCACTCATGCAAAGTTAAGGGGGGTGATAAAAGCATAAAAACATTGCCTGGGGTTTAAGAGAGACATAAAGGATATGGGTCAAAGACTGAAGGACTACCTGCCCTTATTAAGATCAGGAGGTAAGTGCTCTCTATGCAAAGCATCTGGTAACTATCTGTTCGTACCCTTACTGGGGTAAAAGGTTTGGGTCTCAGAACTGCTGTTTGGGCCTTCTGCCACTAAATAACTGTGTGTTCCTGGGCAAGGTGCCTGTTCCTCTAAACCTCAGTTGTCTATCCGCAACACAAGGGAACAGAGCTGCATGGTTTACCCATCCACCTCCATTTCATTAAGCCAATCTTTACTGAGCACCTCTAGTTCCCAGGATACAATGGTGAGCCCACTGAGCCACACTGTCTCAGCCATCTCAAGGTGTGCAGTCTAGCACCGCAGGGTAGGGGTAGAAGCTGGAAGACAATGATACAAGAAGTGCTTTCCTGCTCTCAACTTCTAAAATGTTGCCCAAATGCCAATTATTTAAGTATCATCTTCCTAATTTTTACTCTATCCCCAAGCCATTTCATCATGTCCCCTCCCTCTCTGAAGTCTTGCATACCGCCTCTACAATTATTTACTTGATATTTTTATTTAATTGCTTCACTTTTAAAAAGTAAATGTGCTAAAAAAGGAAACTCTCTTTTTTTCCCTTATGCAAGATGCTGTCACGTGCCTGAAACAGAAAGTAATCAAAAAGGTGTATACAAAGAAAACAAAACAAAGTGATTGAATTCTAGCTGGATACTATTGCCTAACAAGGGTCCTGTCTCTCTTTTGTTGAAAGGTTCAGAAGAGTGTTAAAGACACACTTGTACCAGACCAAGACTGGCTCCTTGATGTAACCAAAGGATTCAAAGAGCACTGACATCCTTCCCATTATGTTCACTCTACAAAAGGCTGCAAAGGGAAATGTGTTGCAGTTAACTGATGAATAAACCCTCTCAGCCAAAATCCAGGGCTGGTGAAGCTAGAGGTGTGCATAACAGAAATCACACTCAAGACCAAGTTAGATTGGCCATGAATGAACATGCCAGCCACCATCAGCTCTCGTAATTTAAAAGTAGAGCTACACAGCTTTAGATGTAGATGGCAGAAAAGAAAAAGCTACTGTCTGCTGCTCTATCCAAACCTTTTAAACTACAGAACATGGAAATATACACAGGGGCCTTGGCTGAAATAAGGGACAGTGCCTGGCCCATGGGAGACTAGTCAGACCCAAGTCTTACAAACCAAGGTTTGGAGTACTACTATCTCCCAGTGGGTTGGTCTAAATCAGGAACAAGGGAGGCCAGTGGGGAGAGGAAGGGAGGCAGAATAAATGAGAAACATATTCCAAAGATCTGAACTTGTTCCAACAACGGAGGGAAGGAAACCTAGAAAGGGATGTAAAGAAAACTAACATTGTCACCAGTGGAAATGGCTGCCATCTTTCATTCATTCATTAAGTCAACAAATATTCATCGGCGGTACCTGTATAGGTCAGTGGGTAGGGCACTGGCCACATACATTGAGGCTGGCCAGTTCGAATCTGGCCCAGGCCAACTAAAGCAACAATGACAACTGCAACAAAAAAATAGCTGGACATTGTGGCAGGTGCCTATAGTCCCAGCTACCTGGGAGGCAGAGGCAAGAGAATCGCTTAAGCCCAAGAGTTGGAGGTTGCTGTGAGCTGTGACGTCATAGCAGTCTACTGAAGGTGACATAGTGAGATTCTATCTCAAAACAAAAACCCAAAAAGCCCCAAATATTTATTGAGGACTCACTATGTCTGTCCCAGGCAATGTTCTAGACACAAACTATTTTGCATTGGTAAACAAAAGAGAAAGGATCTATTACATTCTGGTGGGGAAAGGGGAAACAGTGAACACAGTAAATAAATAAACTTAAGTTTAGGTTACTTTAACACTTTGTTTTAAAGAAACAGTCTTACTCTGTTGCCCAGGCTGGAGTGTAGTAGTGTAATCATAGCTCACTGAGCTCAAGGAATCCTCCCATTTTAGCTACATAAGTAGCTAGGACTACAGGCATATGGTACCATGTCCAGCTAAGTTTTTGCAAAGATGAGGTCTCACTGTCACTTGAACACCTAGCCTTAAGTACTTTTCTCACCCTGACCTCCCAAAATGCTGGGTATAGATAGGCATGAACCACCATGTACCACTAACAGTGTTCTAAATGGAGTCTTTTTATTTTGAGACTATTTTACTCTTAAGGTATTAAGCTGTGATGAATATTTTTTCAAACACTATGGAGTATATTTAAAAAATCTTGCAGGGCTCCCAAAGTGGTTCACAAAAGTCACTAAAGAATGCAATGTTGCTACATCCAATAGTCAATATAATCAAGTCTCAGTTTTTTTTTATTACTAAGCTAGTTGGTGACATTTGACAAATCTCCTCAACCTTCTACTATCAGAGAGCCCCATGGCCCAGTCCTTGGACAGCTTCTTGTTTACACTCACTTTTGGTGATCTCAATGTGTTAGGTCTTTAAATATATTAATGCACCAATGATTCCCATATTTACATCTAAAGTCCCTCTCCTCTGAATGCTGGACTTGGGTATCCAACCACCCCTGGACAAATTCACTTGATGACTAATCAGCCTGTCTAACTCACCATATCCCACACTGAGCTTCTAAGATTTTCTTCCAGATCTGTTCTATCTACTGTTCCCCATCTCAGAGGGTAGCAACTACCTTCTTCCAACTACCCAGCCCTAAAATCTTGAACCATCCTTGACTCCTCTCTTCCTCTGGGGGCAGGTATTTATCTGTCCTGTTCCCTATATGACAATGACATACACAGAGGAAGGACTGAGCTCAATGAATAGTTACTGACTACATGGATATCACAAACTGTAAATCACACAGCTTGGACTCTCCTCATCTGATCTAAGGCTCAGAGGAGTAAACGAGTTGTGCAAGTTCACACAGTAACATAGCAGTGGAACCAAGCCGAGTCCCAAGACCTTGGACTCTTAGCTCTTGCTAATTACATCATGGCAACAGTTTTACATTCTCCAATTTCTTCAGACCATACAGCTAGGGATTTGGGGGCTCTATGTTTTAATTCAATTTAAGTTCAAGATTTCTTGTCTTTGAGGCTAAGACTCCCCTAATAATTTTGGAAAGCTAAATTCACCTACTTGGCATAGGAGTTGTTGGGGCTCAGAAAACCAAACCCCCAAATGAAGTCCTCAGAAGCAGGCTCAGAAGCAAAAAACTTTTCTCTTTCTCCTGCTCTCCTATCTCTGGGTCCCATTCTCCCCAGAGGCTAACTATAGAAACCAGAATTGCTCTTCCCCAAGGTGGGTCATAGAAACCACAATCCCCTTTTGCAAAAGCCAACCATAAAGGTTTAGGTTTAAACCATAAATTTAGCCAACCATAAATTTTAGGTTTAGCCAACCTAAAATTATTCTATAAAACTGCCATAAGAAATTATCTGACCTACCTTGTTTGATGTTTGACTGTAGTCCTATGGGTCCCATTCCACAGAGGATCCTGCCCCACACCCACAACAGAGATGTTGCTCAGAGAGGCCAAGAAAAATCTAAATAGGTCTTACTGGGTTTCCCCACTCAGTTTTGTCCAATATTTCTACAGAACTGTCCATACTTTAACGAACCTAAGCATAAAAATGGACAGTTTCCCTGCATCTCTGGGTGTAAATTCTGAATGCTCCTGTGTATACGTGTTTAAAAAAATATTTTTAATTTCTTTAAGAGACCCCCAGCTGTGTGTTGTACTTGTTAAATAACTTTACTGTATGTCTTTTCTCCTATTAATCAAGCTGCCTTGATTTTTCAGCAAACCTGTAGGAGGCCAAATGCTTTGGTCCCTACAGAGTCTTTAACATACACTTGACTACATGGGCAATTCCTGATTCAGAAAATTCTAGAAGGGCACTGTAGGTCTTTGAAGGCTACTATGTTTTTGGTTGATTAAGTTCTGTCTTTTGCTATCTGCAGTTCAATGGCACAGTAGTTGTTTTTTTCTGATAGAGGACACAAGTTAAGATTTTGGTCTAATCAGGAAACCAAAGGCCAACTTCCCAATCCTCGAGTTCGCCAGACAGGGCTGGGTGGAACCTGTGTGGTTTTCAGAACTCTCTTCTTCCTTTCCAAACCCTCAGGAGCCACCCTTCATTATTAACTCGGTCTCCCTCCAGTTTAAGCTGGAAAATGCTGAGCAAAGAAAATGGAAAACCATAGAGCAGTTAATTCACTTTCCAAGACCTAACCAGAAATCTCCAGAACCCGACAGGGGCGGGCAGCCGCGTGGTCTGAGCAGCTCCTCAAAGGCCAGCAGGAGCCTGCGACGCCGTTTGCCTCCTCGCTTTGGCCTCTCACCTTCCCACATTTTCTGGCCTGACGCCCCGAAACCCGAGCACTTGTGACCGCGCGAACCACCGGAACGGTCGTTCGTCACCCTGCCAGCCTTTCACTCTTCGCGTCCTCGCAGGCGCCTCCTACAAAGGGCTTTCCTGGCTCCGGAGTCGCTGAACCCTCCCGGTTTCACAGAGGGAGAGCCGGCCGGGCGCCGGGGACGAGCAGGCTGGCGGGTGGGAGGAGCAGCCGGTGCCGCGAGCCTCGGCTTCTCACCTGCCAGGGAAGGCGGGGGCTCCCTAGGGTTTCCCCATCCCTGCCCGCTCCTCCGCCCGCCCACCCCGCGTCCTGCGGGACCTACTTTCCCGAGCCGCTCACGCCCATCACCAGCAGCACGTTAGGCGCCGCCATGACCCAGGCCGTTCCTTCCTGTCGCCTTCCCAGCCAAGCCTGCCCTGCTTTCCCGGCGCCCCGAGGGTCTGGCCCCGCCCCGCGCCGGGCCGCAGCAGCGCCCCGCCCCCTCCCGTCCGTCACGCGTCCCGCCCCCTTCCGGCCTCCCCAGGCCCTAGCTCCGCCGGGAAGTGCTGCGCTCTGGCTCTGGGAGCGCCCGGGGTCTCTCCGCCTGGCATTTTCCTCCTATGGTCTCTCTCTGCTGCAGGGGAGCCTCAGCTCGCCCTGGCCGGCTGGCCCACCACCCATGGATGCAGCATTCATTCATTTATTTTTAAAAATGTTCTTGTAAATAGCATGAACAGAAAACAGACTCATGTTCTCAAATCAGGCAGCAACAAGCAGCTCTCTAGAACGACCTCCCCTCCTGTGTAAGTTAGATAGGTATGAATATTTTATGAAGTTGTTATCAGGCTGTACAGTGGTAACCTGGCCATTTGTCACGGTAATATGCAGCGGACGTCTTTTAAACGGTCAAACGTGGTGTTGGCCAAATATAGGGTGACACGCACAACGGCTGCATGGCTCTGCTGTTTAATCCTGCCCAGATTAGGGACATTCCTTAAGAGGAAGAAGCCCATTTGCTTAAACAATTTGTTTATTAGGGGTCATTTAAGATATTTGATTAAAAGCATTTTGCATCACTTCCTTTTGTTAACCAAGTTTTTATTACTCTGTGTCCTAGAAAAGAAAATGTGACATAAGAGCATTCATCTGATGAATATTTCAATTATCCTTTCACTTTGTTTTTCATTCTTAGCCTGAGTAGGTGAGATTTCAATCTGGATAGGGATTGTACAGATGAAGAAATTGAAGCCTGGAGAGAAACAAGTCTTAACGCTCTCTTACTCCAGAGAGTGTCACCAGCTGGCCCTGGTAGTCCTGGTGTTTCCTGCTGTCACTGATGGGCAGTCCAAGGTTGAGCATTGGTCTGATATTAGCTCTTGTCTACCGTGGGAAGTGTTGTGCTGAGTAACATTGTGGCCTGGACACCCCAAGCGTCCCTGGTAAGGCACAGCTTCCTGTATGTATGTTTTACTTCAAAGACCCACGTCCGAATCACCCCTGGATGCTGGAGAGCCTGCACTACAGTAATGGTGGTTGTGGCAAGCCTCATGTATGAAGCTGCCCACTTTACAGGGGTTAAACGGGGCCCAGTGGGGTGCAACTTCTCTTAACGCACAGGACCACTGCCTGGGAAGCCAGTCAGCTACAAAAAATGGCTGGGTAGGGGCAGATATTCATAGAAAAGAAGTCTTGTAGAGCTGATATGTTTCTTTGAGAAGAAGTTGGGTCTGCACATTTCCCTTCAAGGAGAGTCCTTGATCCCTAGATTCCAAGAATTCTAAGAACTCAAACAGATACATGGGAGAGCTCCACAGGAATTAGCCAAGCCCCAAAGTAAACTGTTAGACTTTCTTCAGGAAATAATGGCTGTGTACTTGTTTCACATCTTTATAACTAAAAAGGGCTGCTTGAAAGGCCCACAACAAAGTTTGCACAAGGGCAAATGATACCAGTTATCTCAACAGATACAGAAAAAGCATTTGACAAAATTCAGTATCCCTTTGAGAACAAAATATTCAACTAACTAGGAATACAAAATCCTCAACCTATTAAATTAGAGTATCTAAGAATCCCACCACTAAAGTTGTATTTAATATAAAAGACTGAATGCTTCTCCTTATGATCAGGAACAAGGAATGTCTTCTCTCACTCTACTGGTGGTTTAGCCAGGACAATTGGATGAGAACAAGAAATAAAAAACTTCTAGATTAGAAAGGAATACATAAAACTATCTCTTTGTTCAGATGATACGATCTTGTATAAAGAAGACCTAAGGAATCCATGATAAACCTATGAAAGTTAATAAATTCAGCAAAGTGGCAGGTTATGAGATCAATATACAAAATCAATTGCATTTCTGAATAATCTCAAAATGAAATTAAGAAAAAGATTTCATTTACAATAGCATGAAAAAGAACAAAATAATTAGGAAGAAATGTATTTATTTATTTATTTTTTTTTTTTTTTTTCTTTTTTATTAAATCATATCTGTGTACAATAATTCAGTCATGGGGTACAGTGTACGGGCTTCAGATACAATTAGAGATATTTTCATCAACCTGATTGTGATAGCATTCAAGAGACTTTCTCATTA